>QANU01103669.1:0-19438 GCA_003254905.1 Nissolia schottii | reverse complement strand
ATATTGAGTAAGTATTAAACCTACACATTTTAGTATGCATTTGCTCATTTATAGAGTAATAATTTAGGGTATAAAATCGACTTATCAAAAGGCAAGCATGGATTAGATGATATATTAAGCATGCAACGAGATACTAAAGATAGAAGTGGATTAGGCTATACTCCACAAAAAGGTAAACATGAAGTAAAGAAAACCTTGTTTGTGAAAGCTAGTAATCCACAACCTAATCTGCATGCAAAGAAAAATGTTTTACAATCAAAAGCTAAATCTAATGGTGATAGTAAAGTAAGAAATAGCAATTATCAAGTGCCTATTTCAAAGCCTATTTCTAAACCTAATAACTACCATGCCTCAAATAAATATTTGACAAAGAAAGTTCATTTGATTCCAAAGAAAAGGTATATATGTAGTTATTGTTGTTTAGAGGGACACACCAACAATGCATGTTATATTAAAAAGTATGGTGTTCCAAATGGTCTAAACAAGTGGGTTAAGAAAGGTTCTAACAAGCAAGGACCCAAAGCACATTGGGTACCTTATTCTCATCTTTAAATTGTTTTGCAGATATGTATGAGGATGGCAAGTGACTTATGGTATCTTGATAGTGGATGTTCCTCACACATGATGGGAGACAAAACAAAGTTCTCGTTTCTTATGCCAAGAAACAAAGGATTCGTAACCTATGGCAACAATGAATGAGGAAGAATAATTGGCATTGGAAGAATAGGTACGCCTCCTCAAACTACCATTGAAAATGTGCTATATGTTGAAGGCCTAGGACATAATCTGCTTAGCATTAGCCAATTATGTGACAAAGGTCTTACAGTTGGATTTGAAGATGATATATGTGTAGTGAAAGATGAAACACCCCTAGCTAACTGTTTACCCGTACGAAGTAAACAATGCTCACTAGGTTACTTTCTTCTTTGGTTGGGTTACTTTTAGCCTCTACTTTTAGCTTGGAAAATATCTCTTACTTGAAAATATGGACCATTTTGAAATCATTCTTTTACTGTATACTGTATAAGTTTGCAAATTAGGAGCCTGCGTGAACAAGGAAACATATATATACAAAGGCTAGCGAACCTGTCAGTTAAGGTAGTGACAAGCTGGAGAAATATAAATATACGTATAAGTACAATTCAAGGTCCAACATATAATTACACATTGCTTATTAATAAATAATGATACAAACAATTAACAATAGTCATAAATCCTAGTACAAAATATCTATCAACCTATTGCTGACGTCTCCACTTGGCTTCGGCCGGGAACTGTCCTGTGGCGATCGCTTGTCGATCCCTTCGCTTTGCATACCTGGACCCATAAGGAGTGGGGGTGAGAACGGTAGGTTCTCAGTGGGAGGTCCTCGCGGTATCTATCGTTCATTACTCCGCTATCTTCCAGGCCACCCAGGAATACCTCTAAGTGTCATGCATACTAATACCCCTACTGATTATTATCTTTGCCTAGGTCCTGAATGACTTTATCTACTTTACTAGGTGATTGGGGATCTAGTCTTTCTTATCTAGGTTCTCGTGCTCATTAACTTTACGTTACTGCTAAAGACATAATATTCGTCTCGGGACACTCCCTTGACGATACATAATGCATAAACATATATAAATACATACATACTTGCATACATACATACATTCATGCCTTTGCTCATACTTGTAAATACATAGTGCATGGGGGGAACTTTGGGGATCTCTTACGCATACCGGCTTACCCGGGTAAGCGTCCTTCTTCTTAGTCCTTTCACCCATGTAACCGTGGCCTTCGATTACAACCTCTTTTTGCCACTATTGTATTGACCCGACAGCGTTTCTTTACCGGTATGGTAGCTAACCATGCAAAGCTCATTGGGAGGTAGACATCGAATACCCTATGGCATGGCGAGGGATCAGACCTATGAATGATCAGGCGTGGACGTGCTTTGACAGGCCCTATGGCTCGATCCGTTTCTCTTTTTCTCTTTTAGTGGGGCCCCTTAGTTTCATTTCATTCATACAGGCTTATGCCCGTCTCTCATAACTGGGCCTATGCCCGTTTCTCATATCTGGGCCTATGCCCGTTTCTTATCGTGGTCAGGTCTCTCTACCTGCGCTGCTCGTGACCAATCCATCTTGCTGAATTGGCGAGGGGCGTGTCTGTAAGACTTTGCCAAGAGAATAGGGGTTTCCTAATCATATAACTACTGACTCTGGTTAACGCCGTCCGAATCCTTGGTGATCCGTCGCCTCCGTTCTGCTTTATTCCCTAGGTTCAATTATGCTCTTCGTTAACCTTTAACGTGAACTTCTAATTATCTAAGGTCGTCCTAACTCTTACGACGGCCTTTCCTCATGATGCATGCTCATAGTACATAAAGGTATACATAACTATGCATGTTGGATTCCATAGAACTTTTAAAATCATAAACTTTCAGTATGCATTCGAATGCTTAAGGGTTTACCATTCGATTGCTTCTTTCAATCGAATCCCTTAGGGATTCAATCGGCTGAAATCCTTCTCGGGGTTTCATTCGATTGAAATCCTCAAGTATTCGATTGAAGTCCGTCGCGGTCTTTCATTCGAGTGAATTCCTCAAGTATTCGATTGAAATCCAAACTCTTTTTTCATTCGAATCCGTGGGAATTCAATCGAATGCTACAGTAAAATAATCGCCCCAGAGAGCAAATTCTCCAGGGTTTGCTCTGCGTAATATTTTTCGTCTCCACAGTAATCCAATCCATACAGTTATGGTTTCCAAACATCAAAATCATCAAAATCTAACATCCTAACTCATTTCCTATCATTTGTATGAAATAGTTTTTCACTCACATACATAGAAATACATTTAAATAATCATTAAATAAACCACATAGACAGTGGGCTTAGAGTTACCCACCTCGAAATAAAATTCTGAACCGGTAGAAATGAAGAGAAAAATATCCTCTTCACGTGAGTATATTCATCCTATTTTTCCGGAGTCCGGCAGCGCTTCCGCGATGTGTATGAATTTGATCAAAATGAAAGAAAGAAAATGTAGCAACTAAGGAAGCAATTTGCTTCTGAAAGAAAATGAAGCATAAATGCTTCAGAGGTTGCCTTTTATAGGCAAAGGCAAAAGCAACATTGTGCTTGATCTTTTTGTTTTATATTTATTATTATATTACATATTATATATTATTATATTATATATTATATATTATATATTATATTATATTATAATATACGTATATATATATATACGTTCGTAACAGCAGGCCATTCGGCCACTGTTACGTTTTATTATTACATTATTTATTATTATTATTAATATTATATTATTATTATTATATTATCATTATATTCTATTTATGCATATGTGTATATATATACCCGTTCTATTTCTTTTTCAGGGGGGGTGTGCCATATATATTATTATTATTAACGTACATACATATATGTGTATATATTCCTTTGGTTTTATTTCTGTTTCAGGGGGAAAGGGAATGTACGCCCAGGGGCGTAATATATAATATATATATATATATATACATTTTATTATTATATATATTTGTCTTTAGTCCCAGGGGACACCTATATATATGTATCTATTATATTTATTATTATTATAATAGTATTATTATCTGCCAGAGGTGCACCTAATTATGACTAAGGTCACATGACCCATTCTGATCACGTTTGATCGCGTTTGGGTCCCTAATCGTTCGTGTACGGTTGTCCCAAAAATATTCCGGACATACCGCCGTGATCTACTAATTTTTCTGGATCATATGAGTATGTCAGGTTAAGGTGTTCGTGAATAATTTACCCAGAGGGTAATTTTCGCAGATACCTTAGGTACCTACCGAAATCCCTGTTTTCGGCGAAATTTAGCATGGACCTTGCGGCACTCCGCGAGATCGAGAAACAATTATTTGACTGACATTTGAAAGCAATTAATTTTCCAAATAATTTTTCTAGTCTAAATAATCGCCTCTAATTTGCTTTTAATTATGTGAAATGAGGATTTAAGCGAATCTCCACAACGGAAAAATTTGGGATGTTACATTCCATCGCCTTATAAAAATTTCGTCCTCGAAATTTAGATTAGTGAGAATTCGTACCTTGAGAACAATTCAAGGTAAGCTTTTCTCATATCGTCTTCCATTTACCCTTCTTGTCTCCATGAGCTCCTAAGCTCTCCACGTGCGTCCTAGTGTATCTGCTCATCTCTTCCAACCTAGTTGCACATTCCGCAATTGACATGTCTTCTTGGTGTAGCCCCTAGACTCTGCTTCATCTTGGGTCTTGAGGTTCCTCGAGAAGTATACGTTGGCATCGAGGTCTTGAATTAACTCCAGGCAGGGCAACTCCACTTACTCTAGGAGGGGTCTAACCGTGTCCCACCACGCTCTTGCTGCGCTCTTCCATCCCCTAGTGGTGCAACAGATCTTCTAGGCATCAACGCATGGAATCTCCTTGAAAATGGGTTACAACTCCATGAATCAAGTGCTCATGGGTATTGGTTCCCTAACTTTTCTAATAGATTGTTAATCCTAAGGGTCATCTTAATATTCGCTAATGATCACCTTTAAACGATTCCTAGTTTTCTCTATGTACTTGGTTAATCTAGACACAAGGCCTATCAAAATACCTACTTATCTATTATTATTTATTTCTTTTCACAAACGGTTGTTTTAATTAATTTAATTTTAATATTTAATTTAAATTAAAAAAAATTTTCCACGGTTTCCCAAGGTTCCTCTAACCTTCGTCTTACTCCCGATCCTCCTAACTAACCAAACTTGTGCGACCTAGGCTTTATAACCTCTAGGTACCGAGGGTTTTCTCCTTACTATGGTATGGCTATTCCTAGCAATCCTTCCTATACTCCCTTGAGGCTCCTCTAACTAGTCTTACCGAATCACCTCCTTGCATCAGGAGTCTTCTATCGTATTAACCTTTCCTCCGGACGACTCTAACCATCATTCTTCCATCATTTCCATCCTATGGGATGGGTGGGGTAAGGAATTTGGTTGGGGATCCTATTCTGAAGGATGTGTCCTAAGGGGATTTACTTATTTGTTTGGGGAAATTTAAACCTATGGCAAGGTAGGGGTATACTAAACCTATAAGATCGCTAGCGATTTTTTTTTCTTCTTCCCCTATCGAGCTTCCCACCATATCTGTACGTATAATTTACTTCGCACTTTGTCTGACTCCTACGTCACTCCCTACTTCTTCTAAATTTAGGTGAGACAATCTAATTTGGCCCTTAAGTTTTCTAGTGGTTTTCACTTGTCCTTGTTATATAAAATTTGTGGTTTCTTATGTTCTTCCCTAAACTCGCTAGGGTCCCTATTACAATTCCTTTCGAACTACGGTTCCATTTTCAACTATACCTTCCTTTTGACCTCTGCTTTTCCCTGATCCACCTTTTCACTTTACCTAGAATCGCTAGATACTTCCTACTAATCTCTTAGGTATTCGGGAAACTTATTTCGCTCTTAAGAATTATCTTTTTAAATGGTACGCTCCTCCTAACTACGTCATTCTCCTAATCAATCTTATTAGGATACCTAAAGTCATCGGGTGCTTTTTAAAGATCTTTTAGTTATTTGGGAATCCCATTTCGATCTTAAGGAATATCTTTTTAAATTTTTATGTTGCGTAAAGGTAATTTTTAAAATTTAGTAAGTCTGATTTCCCTATCCAATGCAGAAGGGCACAACTTGCATCATGGTTCGAATTTTGGAAATAGAAACCTTGATCTGGGCGAGATGCCGAAGCAGAAAGAATCATGATCTGACTTCGTTCGAATAGATTTACGAAACCAACTAGATTATAGGGGAACAAGATAACATGATTCTTAGGATAGGCCACGGGAGGAAGGGGAAGACCTATCTCAGAGTCTGTTCCTTCAAAAGAATAGAACATTCAATCCATACCTGAAAACCCTCCACAAGGAAAGTCAAAGATTCGCGGAGGCATTGAATTCAAAGGATGTAAAGGCGCGAGCCCTTTCCGTAGGATCTCTTACTGAGGTGAAAATATATGCATAGGGGAGTGTTTTACCAAGGATAGAAAAAAAGGATTTTCCAAAGAATCCTTTACGGGGAGAGAGGATGCATTCTGTAAAAGAGTACTTCAATTGAGAGAAGGGACAAAGGGCTTCCCTTGGTTAAGGGTTCATTTTCCGAACGATCCGTTCTCTTCCAATGAGTAACGGTCTAATAGCAGGGAGACACTTAGCAGAAGGCCAAGTTACTCAAGAATAAGATTTACAGAGTCCACTTTACACTAGCTATCAAGCCCTGAATACATTTGACAAGACACAGAGTTAGCTAGGCTCTATGTTCCTGAAAAATGCCACAGTTGAGTGAAAGCAAAGTGATAGAGTGCATTATGCCACACTACTCCTTGTCTCAAAATACAAGATTTAGTGCATGGCGAGTTGATTCTGAGTATGCACAAGGAACAAGGGCAGATCAGTGTTCCAGCACCACTGATTTATCCACTTGGACCTGATACTCAAAGGTGCAATACCTAAACACCATGCAAGCTGAAAATGAGACATGCTCAGAAGTGTAGATAAGCTCAGTCCTCAGGCTCCATTGGACCAAACCGCTCTGATACCAAATGAAACACCCCTAGCTAACTGTTTACCCGTATGTAGTAAACAATGCTCACTAGGTTGTTTTCTTCTTTGGTTGGGTACTTTTAGCCTCTACTTTTAGCTTGGAAAATATCTCTTACTTGAAAATATGGACCATTTTGAAATCATTCTTTTACTGTATAAGTTTGCAAATTAGGAGCCGTGCGTGGGCAAGGAAACATATATATACAAAGGCTAGCGAACCTGTCAGTTAAGGTAGTGACAAGCTGGAGAAATATAAATATACGTATAAGTACAATTCAAGGTCCAACATATACTTACACATTGCTTATTAATAAATAATGATACAAACAATTAACAATAGTCATAAATCCTAGTACAAAATATCTATCAACCTATTGCTGACGTCTCCACTTGGTTTCGGCCGGGAACTGTCCTGTTGCGGTCGCTCGTCGATCCTTTCGCTTTGCATACCTGGACCCATAAGGAGTGGGGGTGAGAACGGTAGGTTCTCAGTGGGAGTTCCTCGCGGTATCTATCGTTCATTACTCCGTTATCTTCCAGGCCACCCAGGAATACCTCTAAGTGTCATGCATACTAATACCCCTACTGATTATTATCTTTGCCTAGGTCCTGAATGGCTTTATCTACTTTACTAGGTGACTGGGGATCTAGTCTTTCTTATCTAGGTTCTCGTGCTCATTAACTTTACGTTACTGCTAAAGACATAATATTCGTCTTGAGACGCTCCCTTGACGATACATAATGCATAAACATATATAAATACATACATACTTGCATACATACATACATTCATGCCTTTGCTCATACTTGTAAATACATAGTGCATGGGGGGATCTTTGGGGATCTCTTACTCATACCGGCTTACCCGGGTTAGCGTCCTTCTTCTTAGTCCTTTCACCCATGTAACCGTGGCCTTCGGTTACAACCTCTTTTTGCCACTATTGTATCGACCCGACAGCGCTTCTTTACCGGTATGGTAGCTAACCATGCAAAGCTCATTGGGAGGTAGACATCGAATACAATTTGTGCAACCATCCCCTATGGCATGGCGAGGGATCAGACCTATGAATGATCAGGCGTGGACGCGCTTTGGCCGACCCTATGGCTCGATCCGTTTCTCTTTTTCTCTTTTAGTGGGGCCCCTTAGTTTCATTTCATTCATACAGACTTATGCCCGTCTCTCATAACTGGGCCTATGCCCGTTTCTCATATCTGGGCCTATGCCCTTTTCTTATCGTGGTCAGGTCTCTCTACCTGCGCTGCTCGTGACCAATCCATCTTGCTGAATTGGCGAGGGGCGTGTCTGTAAGACTTTGTCAAGAGAATAGGGGTTTCCTAATCATATAACTACTGACTCTGGTTAACGCCGTCTGAATCCTTGGTGATCCGTCGCCTCCGTTCTGCTTTATTTCCTAGGTTCAATTATGCTCTTCGTTAACCTTTAACGTGAACTTCTAATTATCTAAGGTCGTCCTAACTCTTACGACGGCTTTTCCTCATGATGCATGCTCATAGTACATAAAGGTATACATAACTATGCATGTTGGATTCCATAGAACTTTTAAAATCATAAACTTTCAGTATGCATTCGAATGCTTAAGGGTTTACCATTCGATTGCTTCTTTCAATCGAATCCCTTAGGGATTCAATCGGCTGAAATCCTTCTCGGGGTTTCATTCGATTGAAATCCTCAAGTATTCGATTGAAGTCCGTCGCGGTCTTTCATTCGAGTGAATTCCTCAAGTATTCGATTGAAATCCAAACTCTTTTTTCATTCGAATCCGTGGGAATTCAATCGAATGCTACAGTAAAATAATCGCCCCAGAGAGCAAATTCTCCAGGGTTTGCTCTGCGTAATATTTTTCGTCTCCACAGTAATCCAATCCATACAGTTATGGTTTCCAAACATCAAAATCATCAAAATCTAACATCCTAACTCATTTCCTATCATTTGTATGAAATAGTTTTTCACTCACATACATAGAAATACATTTAAATAATCATTAAATAAACCACATAGACAGTGGGCTTAGAGTTACCCACCTCGAAATAAAATTCTGAACCGGTAGAAATGAAGAGAAAAATATCCTCTTCACGTGAGTATATTCATCCTATTTTTCCGGAGTCCGGCAGCGCTTCCGCGATGTGTATGAATTTGATCAAAATGAAAGAAAGAAAATGTAGCAACTAAGGAAGCAATTTGCTTCTGAAAGAAAATGAAGCATAAATGCTTCAGAGGTTGCCTTTTATAGGCAAAGGCAAAAGCAACATTGTGCTTGATCTTTTTGTTTTATATTTATTATTATATTACATATTATATATTATTATATTATATATTATATATTATATATTATATTATATTATAATATACGTATATATATATATACGTTCGTAACAGCAGGCCATTCGGCCACTGTTACGTTTTATTATTACATTATTTATTATTATTATTAATATTATATTATTATTATTATATTATCATTATATTCTATTTATGCATATGTGTATATATATACCCGTTCTATTTCTTTTTCAGGGGGGATGTGCCATATATATTATTATTATTAACGTACATACATATATGTGTATATATTCCTTTGGTTTTATTTCTGTTTTAGGGGGAAAGGGAATGTACGCCCAGGGGCGTAATATATAATATATATATATATATATATACATTTTATTATTATATATATTTGTCTTTAGTCCCAGGGGACACCTATATATATGTATCTATTATATTTATTATTATTATAATAGTATTATTATCTGCCAGAGGTGCACCTAATTATGACTAAGGTCACATGACCCATTTTGATCACGTTTGGGTCCCTAATCGTTCGTGTACAGTCGTCCCAAAAATATTCCGGACATAGCGTCGTGATCTACTAATTTTTTCTGATCATATGAGTGTGTCAGGTTAAGGTATTCGTGAATAATTTACCCAGAGGGTAATTTTCGCAGATACCTTGGGTACCTACCGAAATCCCTGTTTTCGGCGAAATTTAGCACGGACCTTGCGGCACTCCGCGAGATCGAGAAACAATTATTTGACTTACATTTGAAAGCAATTAATTTTCCAAATAATTTTTCCAGTCTAAATAATCACCTCTAATGTGCTTTTAATTACGTGAAATGAGGATTTAAGCGAAATCTCCACAAGGGAAAAATTTGGGATGTTACAAAAGACAAGAAAACCCAAGAAGTGAAATTCTCTGGATACAAAGTTAATAAGGTTTTCATGATTTCACTAGAAGATATATCATCTACAAATACATGTCTAATGGTAAAAAGCAATGATGATTGTTGGCTATGGCATAAACTTTTAGCACATATTCATATGGATCACTTAAATAAACTTATCAAGCATGATTTAGTCATTGGTTTACCAAAGATTAAATTTATAAAAGATAGATTGTGTGATGCATGTCAAAAAGGAAAGCAAACAAAAGTCTCCTTTAAACCTAAGAATGTTGTCTCAACTACTAGACCTCTTCAGTTACTCCATATGGACTTATTTGGTCTATCAAGGACAAAGAGTTTAAGAGGAAACTATTATGGTCTTGTAATTGTTGATGACTACTCTAGGTTTACATGGACTTTATTTCTATCACACAAGAATCATGCTTTTGATGCATTCAAAAGATTTGCTAAAACTGTTGAAAATGAAAAGTCTTTGAAAATTGCATCAATTAGAAGTGATCATGGTGGTGAGTTTGAAAATGCATCATTTGAAGAGTTTTGTGGTGAACATGGATTCTCTTATAACTTTTCTGCTCCTAGAACAACTCAACAAAATGGAATTGTGGAAAGGAAAAATAGATCTCTTGAGGAACTAGCGAGAACCATGCTAAATGAAACAAATTTGCCTTAGTACTTTTGGGCAGATGCAGTTAGCATGGCTTGCTACATTTCTAATAGAGTTCTAATTAGACCTTTTCTAAAGAAAACTCCATATGAGTTGTTCAAGGGTAGAAAACCAAATATTGCACATTTTCATATCTTTGGCACAGAGTGTTTTGTTCTGAATTGGCAAAGAAAACCTTGGAAAATTTGATGCAAAAGCAGATGAAGGTATATTTCTTGGTTACTCACTTTCTAGTAAAGCCTTTCCTATCTTCAATAAAAGAACCCATACCATTGAAGAATCTTTTCATGTTTCTTTTGATGAAACTAACCCCTCCAAGGAGGAAAAAGTTGTTTCTTTTGATGATGATGAAAGTGAAGATCCTATACCAAGAAACTCTGATCAAATCCAAGGAGAAAACAATCTTGAGAACGATCAAGTAGAAGAGCCAGTTCAGGATGATCTACCCAAGGAACGGAGAACACACAAAGATCACCCAATTGACAAAATCATTGGTAATATATCAAGAGGGGTAACAACACGATTAAAACTCAACGATGCTTGGTTGCACATGGCGTTTGTGTCACAAATCGAGCCATCCAAAGTACATGATGCACTAAAAGATGAACACTGGATACTTGCCATGCAAGATGAACTTCATCAGTTCACTCGAAATGAAGTATAGGAACTTGTACCTTCCCCCAAAGAAAAACAAATCATCGGTACAAAGTGGGTGTTCAGAAACAAATTAGATGAAAATGGCATCATTGTGCGAAACAAGGCAAGATTGGTGGCAGAAGGATACAATCAAGAGGAAAGAATTGATTATGACGAAATCTATGCTCCAGTGGCCATGTTAGAAGCAATACGTTTACTCTTGGCATATGCTTGTTCATTAAATTTTCAATTGTATCAAATGGATGTCAAAAGTGCATTCTTAAATGGTTATATATAAGAGGAAGTTTATGTTCGTCAACCCCCTGGGTTTGAAGACTTCAAAAATCCTTCTCATGTATATAAACTTAAGAAGGCACTTTATGGCCTCAAGCAGGCTCCTAGAGCATGGTATGATCGACTAAGCACATTCTTGTGTGAAAAAGGATTTGAAAAAGGTAAAGTTGACACAACTCTTTTCATAAAAAGATCTAATAGTCATACTTTACTAGTTCAAGTCTATGTTGATGATATCATATTTGGTTCAACTAATGAAACTTTATGCAAGAAATTTTCAAATCTCGTGCAAGGAGAATTTGAAATGTCAATGATGGGAAAATTGAATTTCTTTCTTGGTTTGCAAATTAAGCAAACTAAGAATGGAAAATTCATTAACCAATCAAAGTTTTGCAAAGAACTATTGCAAAAATATAAGATGGATGATTGCAAGGCCATAGCAACACCAATGGGATCAAGCACTTATATAGATCAAGATGAATCTGGAAAGCCCATTGATGAAACACAATATTGAGGTATGATCGGATCCTTATTATATTTGACTGCAAGTCGACCTGATATTATGTTTAGTGTTTGCTTGTGTGCTCGTTTTCAATCATCTCCAAAAGAATCCCACTTGAGTGCTATGAAAAGAATTTTAAAATATTTGAAAGGCACTGTCAATATTGGATTGTGGTTTCCTAGAGGAAGCACATGCATGTTAATTGGTTATTCTGATTCTGATTTTGCGGGTTGTAAAACTGAACGCAAAAGCACTAGTGGTACATGTCACATTTTAGGGAATGCTCTTGTCTCTTGGTCTTGCAAGAAACAAGCTTGTGTTGCCTTAAGCACTGTTGAGGCTAAATACATTGCGGCCGGCAGTTGTTGCGCACAAGTCTTGTGGCTCAAGCAACAGTTAAAAGACTTCGGTCTAGACGTGGGCTGTATTCCTATAAACTGTGATAACATGAGTGCTATCAACTTAACCAAGAATCCTGTAATGCATTCTAGAACAAAACACATCGACATAAGACATCACTTTCTAAGAGATCATGTGTTAAAAAAGGAAGTAGAACTAAATTTTGTGGCAACACATGATGAACTTGCTGACATATTAACAAAACCGTTGGCAAAAGAATCTTTTTACAAAATCAGACTAGAGTTGGGAATTCTGGACGAGACTGATATATCTTAAAATTCATCCATTATTGACTGTATATATGTGATTGGATGTCTGTCGTGCTGCTTGCATAGTCTCAGAGGTGAAAATGTTATATCTGATAAATTTGTACATTAAATGCCTTCAAAATTTTAAAATTTTTTGAATTTTTGGGCTTGTAATCGATTACACACCCATGGTAATCGATTATAGGCAGTTCCATTTATTCAAAAAGGCAAAACTGCTTGATGTAATCGATTACTCATGCAAGTAATCGATTACAAGGGTTGTTAATCGATTAACAAATCAATGTAATCGATTACTCCCTCACATTTGTCTCTTATGTAATCGATTACAGAGGCCAGTAATCGATTACAAGGCTAAAATTTCAAATAGTTAATCGATTATGGGAGTTTGGTAATCGATTACTGGCTGGCTATATTAATTTTTATTCCTTCTTTGGCCACTTTAGTAATCGATTAGCCATTTTCTCTCTTCTCCTCTCCGAAGACACTCCCTCTTCTTCTCCATTGTTCTCTTTTTCTTTCAACAAATCCTCACCAAAACCGTGTGGTTTGGCTTCTTGGCTTCCAAATCCTTCCTAGTTCTTGCTTACATGTCCCTCAAGAACGATTTTAGCATCCTTCTTTTCTCATTCCTCACCAAAATCAAAGCACATTCTCCTCCTCTACTCAAAACCGAACTTTCCTCTTTGTGCATCAATGGCTGCCTCAGGCTCTGCATCAGGTTCCAAAAGAGCGCGAACCAAGAATGTTGGCCATGGACTGGACCCCCTAAACATCTCCAAGCTTTTGACTACAGAGGAACAGAAGAAAAGGTTTCTATCTCACTTCTTGGAGCGACCAATCCAAAATCCCAAATATGGTATCCTCAATTCTTTCTCCTCTGCTGGTTTAGAGTTTCCTGATATGTTTGAATATCAAGGAATGTCAGACTTCATTGCTCTACATGGCTCATATTATCCTGAATTAGTTAAAGTTTTCTACTGCAATCTGAAACTCCTGAATAATAAACTAGTTTCTCAAGTAAAAGGAATAGATATTGTTATGTCTCTGGAAGACTTGGGAAATTGTCTGGGACTTCCTTATGAGGGAAGAAAGCTGAGTTCTGAGATTCTATGCCCATGGCAAGGCTTCAACAGGAAGACATTCTATCAGAGTTTGTGTCACTTTTCAGAGGCACAACTCCAAGAGAAACGTCAACGGCTAGAGTCTACACGTTTAAGGGACATCCTGCCTGTTGGTCCCTTAACTGCTGGTGACAGATTGATGCACTATTTCTTAAGTTACGTTCTTCTGCCTCAGGTTTCAAACCATGCCCAAATCAGTGATCTCGAATTACAGATTATGTATGGATTGAAGACTAAGGAAAATATTAACTGGGCTTATTTGGTTCAGCAGCATATGCTCCTGCACTGTGATTGTGCTGGGGCATTACCATATGCGCCTGCCATTTCTCAAATATTCCAGAACTATGGTGTGCCAGTTGCAAGAGAATTTACCTTGAAGGTGGATGTCAAGTCTCAGAAGATCGATACTGACATTCTACCTAAGCTGGGGATTTACAAGGATGTTGATGGGGTGTTCAGACACAAGGCCGATTCAAGAGACTATACTCCTCCTCGACCGCCATCCACATCTGCTTCATCTTCTGCTCCGGTTATTCCGCCACCCTCTTTCAGTTCAGATAGCCCATTCCAGATGATCCTAGAGAGATTGGATCATATGCAGGCCGCCCACGCTGCTCGTTTTGACCACTTTGATGGTCGTATTGATTCTATTCATATCGATCTGCGTGGCGACATCACAATGACGTCTCTCTTGATCATCTTAATTTTCCTAGTGACACTGATCTGTGATTTTATGCCTTAGGATTTTATATTTGTTTTATGATGGTTGTATTGTTTGGTTTGACATTGTTATTTTGTTTTCAGTTGTAATAGTTTAGTAATTTTTATTTCCTGTAGTTGAACTTCTGCTTAGATGAACTTATATTTATGTTATGTGGATTATTTACAATTAATCACTTATGTTTCCTATTTTGTTACAATTGCAATCGTGTGTATTAGATTGTGTTATATATTGTATGTTATCTGTATTGTGTATCTGTTGTGTTCCTTTTTCTTCTTTTTGATGATGTCAAAAAGGGGGAGAAAGGTTCTATGTTGTCTGGTCTGTGCTTGGTCTGTCTTTTATACAGGGGAGAAATTATCCAAAAACCAAGAAAGGCCAGAGTCAAAAACATAGGGGAGCAATACAGTGGATTAAACTTCAACTTTCAAAGGATGTTTTGTCATCATCAAAAAGGGGGAGAATGTGAAGAAGACTCTTCCTCTGACCATTGATGGCATGGTTTTGATGACGACAACAACACCAACAAAAAGCTGAAAAAGGGAAGACTCGAACAAGATCAAAGAACCTCAAGGCTCAAGCTGCACATCATTAAAGGTTCAAGATTTTAACCCTAGAGTCAATAGTTAGCACATGTTAAGATATTAAAGGTCAATGGCTCAAAGTTTTTCAACATAAACATGTCTAACATTTTCCTAAAACCCTAGAAGCATATGGCAACATTTTTCAAAGGGTTTTTAACACTTTAACTCAGTTTCTGCATGGCTAATCGATTACCATGCTTGAGTAATCTATTACCAGCATCTTGAATTAAAAAATATTCAAGTTTTGAAGTGTGTAATCGATTACCAACCCGTAGTAATCGAATACCACCTTTTGAAATTTCAAAATATGGTCGTTTGCTGTGTGTAATCGATTACCAATCTATAGTAATCAATTACATGCTCGAATGGGTATGTTTTTTCATGAAACAATGCGTTGTTTTGCATCATATGCTCTGGCATTGGTTCATGAACAGGCACCACTACCTATATAATGCAGAATTCGTGCAGAACCAAGAACACACCATCAGAACTCCATTCTTTCATTAATTCTTACAAGTTTTACATGTTCTGATCATAGTTCTGATCATAATTTTCAAAGTTTTTTTCAATCCAAACTCAGAAAAGCATTGAGCCATAACTTTCATATCTTTAAGTTCTTTCTATTCAGGATTATACTTCCGTGAGTTTAGGATTGTTACAAAGTCATTGTATTACTTGTTCAAAATCAATTGGTTGTTGTAAACACCGTGGTTTTTCGGTGTCTTGTTCTGATCATCACCGTAGGGTTCGGTGAAGGCATTGTGTAACCAGGAGAACGGTTGTGTTCGTGTTCTCTTGTAGTTGTCGGTGTAAGTGCCTCAGGTGTGAGGTTGTACACAACACAAGATTATATAGTGGAAAAACCCTTCTTCAGAACAGGGGACTGGACGTAGCCTTCGGTTGTTGAAGGTAGACCAGGATAAATTCTCCGGTGTGATCTTTCTTATCCCTACACTTTTACATTCATCAATCTGCAATTTTCGCTGCATTTAACATTATAAATTATTCGGTTATTGCTGGGTCTTGTACCAAGTTTGGGGATTAGGGTTTCACATATCTCAAAGAACCAAAATCTGAGAAAAACAAGAAAAACCTAATTCACCCCCCTCTTAGGTTACTATCTGTAGTTACAAGAAGTGCTTGGTTTGTCAAAAAGTGAAAATCGAGCATCAGAAACCGCCAGGGTTGCTGAATCCTCCAGAGATTCTGGAATGGAAGTGGGAGGCTATAGCGATGGATTTTGTCTCAGGGTTACCACGTACTCGGACAGGAGTAGATGCCATATGGGTAATTGTGGACAGACTGACTAAGTCTGCTCACTTTATTCCGATCAAGATGACTTACCCGCTGGAAAAACTGGTACAACTGTATGTCAAGGAGGTCGTAAGGTTGCACGGAGTACCATCTTCCATCATTTCAGACAGAGATCCCAGATTTACTTCCAGATTCTGGACTGCTTTTTAGAGGGCATATGGGTCTCAGTTACACTTAAGTTCCGTGTATCACCCTCAGATGGATGGTCAGTCCAAGCGCACTATTCAGACTTTGGAAGATATGCTAAAAGCATGTGTACTAGATACGCCAGAAATTGGGAGGAAATACTGCCATTTATGGAGTTTGCCTATAATAACAGCTATCAAGCTAGCATTGGTATGGCTCCGTTCGAAGCTCTATATGGCCGGAAGTGTCAGTCGCCGTTATGCTGGAACGATAGTAGGCAGTACCGCTGTCTAGACCCTGAGGAAACCCGAGAGACAGAAGAATTGATGAAGCTGTTGCGAAAGAGAGTGTTCACGGCGCAAAGCCAACAGAAGAGCTATGCAGATAACCGGAGGAAACTGCTCAAGTTCCAAGAAGGAGATCATGTCTTCCTAAAGGTTACTCCAGCAACAGGTATTGGAAGGTCTCTGAAGATCAGGAAGCTGAACCCCCGGTTCATTGGACTTTTCCAGATCTTGGAACGCATTGGACCTGTAGCATATCGGATAGCTCTCCCGCCAAGTTTGGCCAACATTCACAACGTCTTTCATGTCTCTCAGTTACGCAAGTACTATGCGTCCCCCGACCATGTGCTACAGCCAGAGCAGATACAGCTGAGAGAAGATTTATCTCTACCGCCATTTGTCTCTCAGCGAATCATTGACCACAAGACCCGCCAGACGAGAAACAAGGAGATCCCTATGGTACGAGTAGTATGGGCGAACGGTGAGTTATAAGAGCAAACATGGGAGCTGGAAGCCGACATGAAGAAAGGCTATCCGGAGTTGTTTAAAAGGTACGGAACTATGCTTATCTTTAAATTTCGAGGGCGAAATTTTTCTAAGGGGGGTGGAGTGTAACATCCCGATTTTTTTCGTAGAAAAATAATCATAAACATAAGTATCAAATTAATTTTCTAATCATGATTAGAAAATAAATATGGGAAATTATTAGGAGGAATGTCCTTAGGAAATAAAACGGGTCACGGTAGGAATATCGGCAGACAGCCGAACAGCCGCTGTTCGCCGGTGAAATTTTCTGACGCACAAAAGGTGTCCGTGAAAATAATCCCCCGGAGAAAAATTTACACACACTTTTAAATATTAATACTCTTAGGTAGGGAGTAATTAGAGGATCGCGGCAGTATAAACGGAATATTTTTCGGACGACCGTGCGCGACGCACCGAGACTGCGAGCGATAAAACGTGAGCGAACCGAAACCAGGGAGGAGGTGAAATCTTGGCAGCTAGAACTGAAGAGCTGCATGGTTTGGAGCTGGGATTTTATCCAAAGATAATCCCTTAAATGGTGCTTCTATACTCACCATCACATTACTTGTCTTACACAATAAACCAAACCCTTCACTAGCCATACCTATGCCCATACCTGCTACTATTCATCACCTTTTCTAAATCCCAAAATTCACGTAATGGCCTCACCATTTAGCTACCCAAACCGAGTTCCTTCCCCCAAATTTACAAGAGAAAGTCATCTTCCATATTCTTCATAAACACACCCCAAGCCAAACCTCAAAAACACCACCAAGCCATCAAGAGGTCAAGCACTCCTTCCATCTTCTTCCCCCTCCCAAGAAAATGAAACACAGTCCCCAAAGTCTCCTCACCTTGGTTTCATCGTCTTCCATCCAAACTCTAGAGGAACAACCTCATCACCCTCCACCTTGCTCAAGGATCTTCATCTTGGAGAAAGGAGAAGCTCAAGCTTTGGAGACAACAAGGCTTGTGGGACTTCACTCCAAGCTTCCCTCACCACCGCCAAGTTCTTCTACAGGTGGGTATCTTTAGTTTGCTCACCTCTTTGGTGATTACTTCTTGTTATGTGTTCATGTGTGTGTATGTTCTTATGTTTGTATATATGTTAGAACCTATGCTAGGATTTAGGGAGATGATTTTGAAGGGTCCTGTGACCTGGATTAGATAGGCTTTAATAGTTAGAATATGTGTGAAAACTGCAACACCCCTGCTAACTGCCCACTTCCATGGTAGTAAGCAATGCTCACAGGGTTGTTGTTCGTTGCGTAGGGTTACTTATAGCCCTTACTTTTACCTTTGCAAATAATTCTTACACAGAAATAGGGACCAATTTGAAAATTGTTTGTGTGCTTATCAAGTTATAAATTAGGAGCCATGTGTGATTAAGAAACATATAACAATAATTGAAAGCGTCCACCACAAGATAGGTGGAGATCACAGTGGAACATGCAGAACAATCGTATATATATTTACAACAAAGGTCCCAAAATACAGTTACACATTTGCCTTAATAATAAATATGTACACAAAGGTATAAAAGTCATAGAACATAATACAAAAATTTACCGCCTTAGCACGGTTGTAGTCATTTGGCTCCAGCTCCGATCTACAGCTCTATGTCGTCCACTGTGCGTCTCTTGGGTCAATTCCCTTGCTGTGCCCACCTGGATCCATAATCGAGTGGGGGTGAGAACTCTGAGTCCTCAGTGGGTCCCTATGGCTACCTATGATTCATTTACTCGAATATCCTCCAGGCCGCTCAGGTGTTTCTAGGTGAAAACATGTATACTAGCATCCTACTAATTATTATCTGGCCTAAGGCCCTGAACGGCTTTATCTAAGATTATCTAGGTGATAGGGGAACTAGTCTTTCTTACTAAGTCTGCGTGCTTGTCAATTCTACAATGCAATTATAATTAAGCTATCAGTCTCGGGTCGTTCCCTTAACTTTCATCATACATAAACATCCATGATTATGCATATATACTTTATCACATATATACTGACATACATACACTATTCAATCATCACATTCATACACATACATACTTCTTTATGCTTCTCGCTACATATCCTTTATACTACATGCTTGGGGAACTTGGGGATCTCTTACGCGTACCGACTCACCCGGGTTAGCGTCCTTCTTCTCCTTTCTTTATTCTTTTAGGTATGACGTCAT
>QANU01103638.1:0-10818 GCA_003254905.1 Nissolia schottii | reverse complement strand
ATTGGCATGGGAGGGTTGGGGAAGACTACCCTTGCCAAAAAGATTTATAACAACAAAGAGGTCGAAGGATTGTTCTCTTGTCGTGCATGGGTTGGTGTTTCCAATGATTACACAGCAAGGGAGATGTGGATGAGCTTGTTGCATTGCTTGGTGTCGTTCAAGTCCAAACTTGAAAATTTGAGCGAGGAGAAACTAAAGGAGAAAGTGAGAGAATGCTTGAAGAGGAACAAGTACCTGGTAGTGCTCGATGATATTTGGGAGCCTGAAGTGTGGAACGACATAGAAAGTGCATTTCCAGATGACAACAATGGTAGCAGAATTCTTATAACTAGTCGTAATGAAAAGGTGGCAAACTATGCAAGTTTAAGGGACCCCTACCACCTTCGCTTCCTTGATGAAGAAGAAAGCTAGAAACTGTTCTGTAAGAAGGTGTTTCCAGGAAGAGAGTGCCCTTCTGATTTAGAGCTCATCGGTAAATCAATTGTTAGAAATTGTGGCGGTTTGCCGATTGTTGTAGTCACTATAGCAGGGCTTCTTGCTCAGAAGAAGAGATCAGCAAAAGAGTGGTCAAAAATCAATGAGCACAGCAATTGGCATATTGTTAATGGGAAGACCAAAGCCATGGATGTCCTGAAGCTTAGCTACGACGCCTTGCCTCAAAAACTAAAGCCATGCTTTTTGTATTTTGGAATCTACCCCGAAGACAAAAAAATCAGTGCTAGAGAATTGATCCAATTATGGATAGCCGAAGGGTTCATACAACCAGAAGAAAGTGGAGCACCAAATGCACCAGAACCAGAAGATGTCGGTGAAGAATACTTGAATGAGCTGGTGGATTGTAGCTTGGTACAAGTGGCAAGTAGGAGGAGTGATGACGATGTAAAGGAATGTCACGTTCACGATCTCCTCCATGACCTCTGCATATCACAAAGCAAAACAGATAAGTTTCTAGAAGTTTTCACCAACTCCAACTTCCACACTCCAAGCAATCCTCGTAGATTGTCCTTGCTACGTAATGTTCAATCTTATAACTCTTCAATCAAATGTGAACAATCATGCACTTATTCGTTGTTCTTCTTTGACAGAGAAGAAAAAATCGGTGATATTCTGAAAAACTTTCAGTCAATTAGTGTGCTATATACCGAGTATCTATCATGTTCGTCTAGTTACTTAAAGAGGATGCCCAACCTAAGGTTCATAAAAATAGTGCTATGCTATCTAATGTATCAGAAATTCCAGATTGTTTTTGGAAACTTGAGAATTTAGAAACATTGGATATAAGGAGCTGTGATCGGGCCTTTAAAGAGGATATAGGAGGCTACCAAGAGAGTACAAGCTGATACCAAAAAGAAGAATGATGTGGAATCTCCAATCTCTAAGGTTCGTGCTTGTTGTTCAACAACTGGGGTTCTTACTCAGCGAGGGCATCTTTCCGAACCTGAGAAATTTGGGTTTAGAGTATGATCTTTACTCGAAGCCTGAATATTTAAGGGGCTTGCACCTATTAAGCCATCTGCGTACACTCAGCATAAAACCAACTCGCCTTTTACTGCATTCATTAGATGAAATCACATTTCCGTCAAATCTTACCAAAATTACCTTGTTAGGAGTTATTAGTTTACACTCTAAAGTCATGGATGTTTTAGGACAGATTACCAACCTCCAAATCTTGAAAATATCAGGGTATGGTGGATATAGAGGTAATCCTCTTTGTTGTGGTGCCGCTGGTGATTTCCCACAGCTTCTAGTGTTTTACATGAAATATACTACTGTCAGCGAGCTGATATTGGAAGAAGGTGCAATGCCTCGTCTTCAACGGGTGGTTTTCTATAACTGTGTTTACTTGAGGGAGGTTCCTGAACGATTGGTGCCCTTGGGTAACTTACGAAGGGGGCATAGTACTCTCACCTTCAATGACTCTCGTGTAGATATAGAATATTGGAGAACAGCCTCGGGTATATGAGCTCAAGAATGTCACAAAAACAATAATTGATGCAGGTATGTATGTTCTATTCGAATGCCTCCGGTTCCTTCTCTGCTTCTAAGTTATCCTAAATCTCATTCTTATGCCATAACTTCTTGTACACATGTTAGCTATTGGACGAGTGCAAATTTACGTTGTTATATGATAAACGTAACTATACTTATTTCTGAAACAAAATAAATACAAGTACAATCAGGGAAGCCAATGCTAAATAATTGTCTCTTTCAAAATACATTCTAACGTGTATCATGGATTTATATATTATACAGAATTAT
Organism: Nissolia schottii; assembly: GCA_003254905.1. Classification (NCBI taxonomy): domain Eukaryota; kingdom Viridiplantae; phylum Streptophyta; class Magnoliopsida; order Fabales; family Fabaceae; genus Nissolia; species Nissolia schottii. The sequence goes on along the minus strand of QANU01103638.1, from coordinate 8,559 downwards.
TGTCTAGACAACAACAAATCACCAAGATTGCAAGTTCACATGTATTGTCAATATCTGGTGACTAACAACATGAATAATGTGTGATTTTTTTTAATAATTGAGAGACTAATTTAGTGACAAAAAATGTTGAAGGACTAATGTGGACCGTTGTACTAGAGTTTTACTCTTTTTCCTATTAAAGAAACAAGTAGCTAATTTGTGGATGATATTTTGTTTTTGTTGTTGTATTTTATTGTTACATATGCTTGGTGAACTTTTATATTTTCACTTTGTATTTTTTACTAACGTGTAGGGGTTGGCTGCTGGTTGTGGTTTGCTGCCTGCTGCCGTGTGGTGTTTGCTATCTGCTGGTTTGGTGTTTTGTTGTTTGCTGTTTGCTATTTTGCCTCTGGTTAATTAATGCCTCTTGTTGCTTTTCCTTTTATCAGAATTAGGTGGTGCCTACATGCACCCTTTGTCTCACTGGCCATGTCGTTGAGTTGTCCTAAATTGTTGTATTTCTGTATGTTAATTACCTCAGTCATAAGCACTTCTTGTTTTACCCCTCTTCTTGGGATATTGAATAAATTATTTGATATTTGAATATGTAATAAAAAAATATTTATTTGAAATGTGGAGGAAGTTGATATAGTGGGATTTGTAAATGACTTAAATGTGGTAATTAATCAATTGAAGGAAGAGGATTCATGCAGTAATGTTGTTACCATAATCGGCAAGACAACTCTTGCTCAAAAGATCTATAATGACGATGAGGTCAAGAAGTTGTTCCCCTGTCGTTTGCAATGTCTAAGCAATATTCGCACGCTAAAAGTCAGACCTTTCACTGGAAGCCGCCAAATCTTGCCAAGATTACCTTCAAAGTGTCCATCAACACTTTCGAAACCACTTGATGGAACCATGTTAGATTCTCTTAATTGTGCCGCTGAGGAGTTCCCACGGCTTCAAGTGTTAAAATTGGATCGTGTGAATTGGGTGAGCTTCCTGAACAATTGTGGTTGTTGACTACCTTAGAACAAGTGCATGTTATTGATCCTTCCTCAGCATTGAGAAATATCCTCCAAAATGTTGAGGCCAATGATGGTTGTAATCTCACAATAACCAAGTATAGCCGTAAATAATGTTGAGGTCAATGGAGTCTTTTGCTTTATTTTTTAGCTTTCAAGCGAGTACAAATTGTTAGATTAAATGTATTGATATTTAAGTGATTTGTGATCCCTTTGCTTTTTTGTATGCACTTCTATGCTTTGTTGTCCTAGATGGCAATGATATTTGGGTTATCTTAGCATGGTTCCAACATGTTCACGGTTAACAGATGAAGCTTACACAAAGTACAAGTGCTACCAAACACATCCAACATAGTTTGAACCTAAACTAAACACCATAACGTAATGTACTCGGTAATTAAGGTTGTCAAAATAAGTCTAACCTGCGAGCTCAGCCCGTTTAGTCGATTAAATGAACGGACCAAACGTATAAAATCCAACTCACGAATAGCAAAAACTCGTTTAAGCCCGACCAGGAGGCCAAATTGGCCCATTTAGTGATAACATAAGCATAACCTGCAAACTAATCCGTTTACCCACATATATGGACAGATCAAGCATATAAAAATTGACTTATAAATAGTAAAAACTCATTTAGACCTAACCAATTTAGGCCCAACTCGTTTAGACTTGCAAGTTACCTAGGTTGGGCCCAAACGGACCGAGTTAACCCGTTTAACAGTCCTATCGGTAATCTTCTAGAGGAGAAAGCTCTACAATGCAATTTTTCCTAATAACAAAGGTTTTCTTGTAGTACAAGGTAACCTCTCAAGTTCATTCTAGCTTATTGATTAAAGGCCATTTAAAAATCATATCAACCAACAAATATTTCCCTTGATCTCTGTTTTGTCTTGTGATTGCTAGATTAGTTTTTCCTAATGTAGATACCTCTATCTGCTGACCAAATCGTTTGGTTCAAGTTACAAACAAGCTAGTCCAAGAAGAACCGTTTAGCTAAAGAACCATTTAGCTACCAAAGTCCAAATAAATGCAACCAAACTATGATGTTATGTTAATACAATTTCATGCTGATAACAATCACACCAAATTAAAGCTCAAAGTCAAGGTAAACAGGCTTGATTGCTTTGCAGAACTATCACTAGTGCACTATACAAAAATGTACCGTTTGCAAGAAATAACTTGTGCTACTGTGGTTTTGATTGATCAGACTTACCTACATAAAAGGCTATCAAAATTAAACCTGACAATGCACTATAAATTAACATTAATGATGTTTGCAAAAGCCACAAGTTGGAACAAAATCAGAAATAGGAATCAAGGTATTCATAGGAGTGCCTCTTATTATACTGCAGCAAGCTCGCATAAGTACGATCCCAGATTCCGATATACATGCTCTCGTCGTCAGGGCTAAGAGACACCCCAGAAATCTCTCCAAAGAAATCAATCTCTTGGCGTTGACCGTAATCCACCTTTGTACTGTAAACATGCACGAAATCTGCAGGCTCGGCCACCACCATGTATTGACCGTCGGAAGAAAAGCGAATAGACCGGGCAGCGCCAAGTTTGCCCATGAGAATGGCGGTTGGTGATGACAAGTTTCTAACATCCCATACTCTGCAAGTCTTATCCTGATTCCCCGTTGCAAAGGTACGGCCATCAGGATGCCACGCAGAAGCAAAAGAATAATCTCGATGACCAACCAGAGATGCAACAGTCTAAAAAATCAAACAAGTCCAAAAGGTGTTAGTGAAGCTATGAAGTAACGACATAGTGTTCATCTGTATTTGGCGATTCTATCTCTCTCCCAACTCTTCATATTTAGAAGACATTCACTATCCACTGAGATGTTAATGATGCCTAACCATATCGCAGCAAACATTTTCTATGAAAACTCTGCATGTTTAACATATTCTCCTTCTATGATTGATTTAAACTAACGATAGATGTGCCAGTGACATGTGTACAAACAAATTATAAAATGTACTACGCATTACTTTTCAAATTGATCAGAATATTTTCTAGTTTTCTAATGATAATGTCAAATCAAACAAAATTTCAAAAGGCTAACAAAATGACGACAAGCAATTTTTGTCCGGTATTTGCAATATCCAAAAGCCAAATAGGAAAGTTAATTAGCTTGGCAATCATATTCATCGTTCTCAACCAAAAGTTAGGAGAAACTAAATGCAAATTGAAGGATTTGGCCCTCTAGCGAATACATGGAAAATTGAAATACCATCAACAGCTATTCCAAATACCCAATAAAATATCGTATTAAGAGAGAGAGAGAGAGAGAGAGAGAGAGAGAGAGAGAGAGAGAGACCTCATCAGAAAATTTCAATAAATAAATGCATGACGAAATGAACTACGTACCTTCCCACTTTGATGATCCACTAGCAGTCCATCTAGATGATCTCCAACGACAGTCATAAGCTTACGGTCCGGACTGATTGATGTGTGCTGCATCAAGAGCAAATAGTTAGGAATCAAGGAAGTGCATGTGAAATTAAAATCGCCAATATGTTTTAAAAAGACAATCAAAATATCCAATCAAAACTGCATTTTCTTGCATCTAATTAGAGGCAAGAAATATATAGCTAGAATAGTTGAAGTTCAAATAAGCTGTGAATGCAGGTGACCATGTGTGAAAGTGAAGCAATAAAACTTAAACAAGAAAATTCAATACTATAAGAGAAGAAAACATAAATGAACCTGAATGGAAGAATAATTAGACAATGAACAGTGATTAAAAAGAAATAAATAAACTGCATCATTCAGAATGCTCCAAGAGTGCTCACATTCACTGCCCAAGGGAACTGGAAGTGGTTCAAAAGTTGAAAGCTTTCTACATCATATTCTCTCAAACCACAATCATTGTTGGAAGCTATGAAATGAGTCGCGCCGCTGCAAAAGTTTCCATGTCAAGCAATGCTCCAAAGTGGAAGACAAATAGTTCAGTACAATAACTACACAAAACATGGCACAAGAAATACCTCAAGCTGTCATATATTTCAATTGCATTTGTTATAGCATTATCATCTTGTGTGACCCTTGTACAAAAGCTTACTCCCTTCTTGTCCAAAAACTGCATTCAACATAGACATTATAAGCTCCATCCATTATAATCCTAGTAACATAAATTGGAAAAAAAGAGTACACCAGAAGGATCACGCTTGTGTAGCAGTAGAAGATTCCCACAAATACATAAAGTAACCTCATCTTTTATCAACTATCAGAAGGCGAAGGAACTATGAATATGATAAGGTGACAAAGCATGTTGACTCACCTTACAAGTGAGCTCTCCTTGGAAGCCACCGGCAACAAGAAAATTATCCTTGACAGCCAGTGTACTAATCTGGGTCTGTGAGAACCCTTCCAACAGATTTCCTGCATGTCTCTACACGAGCAAAGAATGCATAGTGTAAATGACATAAATTAACACATAATGGTGAAAACATTGTGATTGGGTTTTTGTACAAAATTAAATCTAGTTAGCTCTCTCATCTAAATTATTTTCTTAAACATCATGTTAACTTTTCCGAATTCATAAATCACACACGGATATGGAACAACTTCAGGTTTCTTATGACCTCCCCCCCTCCCCAAAACACCCAAAAAAAAAAAATTTGAAGTACAAGTTTTACATCAATAAAGCAAATAGTTTTCTCCTTCCTCTTTTGTTATAGATGAGCAAGATTGTATAAGAGACTTCATTACCTCGGCAGGAGCCACATGTCCAGAAAAATTGACTATCTCAGACAAATTGCCACTTAATGACGACCAGTGCATAACTGAGTAATTGGAGATAAGGTAGACATCGTGTTTTGAAGTAGCCCAAACTAAGTTTCTCAGCTGCAGCTCACAAACATATATATCAATACTCAAGAATTCTTTTCAAGTAAAAATCATCACTCATTAAGAATTAAATTAATAAACTACCCAAACCTACATTTGTAAAACCATAAACTATAACAAACAGCACTGCAGTGTCCAATGCAAATTGACACGTGCTTCAATCTTGATTTATACATTAACAAAATAACTTGAACTTACATAGCATAGTAGTAGTGCACTCGAAGGGCTAGAGACAAACAATGCCAGATTTGAAGGTTCACAAATTTTCTTTCATCAATTCCCAAAAGTGAAATTAATCATACAAGAAGTGCAGCAGTACAACACAAGACAACCGCACAAACGCCAACATAATGGTCAATCATCGACCACAAGCAACCACTTACATAACAAGTATTATCATAAGCCAGCATACATTTAACTAATAGAAGCTTATATCTTCAACTATTGCAGGTTAATAAGGGGTTTTCAACAAGTACATGCATGAGTTCCAACTTTCCAGACACACACTCTACAAGGCTTACTCAACCGCCCAAAAATATAGAGGAATAGTATTAATTAACAATCAGGTGCAGTTCAGCATATTAAAAAAAATAAAATAAATAAAAAAACCCAACAAACCTGAAAATGAAGTATGGTAGGCTTAACCATCCTTGTATTATAGAAGAAGTCATAGTATTTGCCTCCACTCACTGATTTTGTGGACTCCTAAGACAAATAAATCAAAATTGAGTACTTTTGAAAAAAAAAAAAACAAATTGTGATTCTTTCCCTGCCTCCCTACAAACCCAGGAAAAGGGTAAAAATGAACAACACAAAAAAAGACCACTTTTTTAAGGGAAAACAAAAAAGGGACCTTATTAACAGCACCCCCAGATGAAGGAATGTTCTCATAATTCTTGTACTGTTCAAGCCTTGTATCTCTGTACCTATCTCTTGTTATGTTCAACCTATCCCACTGAATGCCCTGAATATCCTTCCCCTTTCTAGCTTGTGATGCTGATGTATCTGTCACCTTAGTCAGCTGCTCCAATCACCCATAAAATCAAAAGCCAGAAAAACAAAAACAAAAAAAAAAAAAACTCAAAATCAAAATCCAAACTTTTCATTTCAGTTCAATGAAGAACTCAAAAGGGTTTCAGGGATTGAAAACATGGCATTATTCAGGAAGAGAAAAGTAGAAAAAAAACGTACCATCTCATATTCATCAAGAACATCGTCCCCAACAGCGTAGTTTTGGTCGTCGATTTCATCAAAGAAATCTTCTTCATCCATGACTTCAAATGGGTCTAAGTGATGAAAGGACATGACGGGGTGTGTTTGTGTGTGCCTCCAAGTTCGAAGCTTGGGTTTAGTACCACTGTTTTGGAACCACGGAAATGGCAAGAACCCCGACACCGTAAAAGGAAAAGAAAATGGTGAAAAACTAGTTTCTAAATAAATATACTAATAAATAGTAGTAATTAAATTTTTATTAGTATAAAAAATTTCAAATACTAATTAATTATCATTATAACTTGTTATGTATTACCAGTATAGAATAGTTTTACACTATCTTTTTTTTAGGTTTAAATATGTTTTAGATCGATGAGAAACTATAGAAATTTTGTTTAGGTCTTTAAAAAAAATTTATTTTGGTTTAAATATATTAAAAATATTTTAAATAGTGAGTTATGGGTCGAGTTTAGGATAAGTTATAGGTTATATAGGCTTATTTTACCCACATGACATTATTGACATAACAACTTGTTAGTCACATTGACGGTTGATAGAGCTCTCTAATGACACTAAATTATTTATAATATGTTTGGCACTAAAATCAAATATTTTTAATATTTTAAATAAAAAATAAAAATTATATGTTTAGAGATCTAAGTCAAATCTTAAAATTTATTAAAGACTCAAAACATATTTAAACCATTTTTTTAATTATATGTTATTACATAGTGAGACTTTTAAAATAAAAATGTGAGGCTTAATCACTTTAGATAATGTGATACTATTATGATCGGAGGATAGTATAAAATATTTTAGAATTAACGTTGCTTATTGAATAAACTCTTACTATATATAACTTTAAAGATANTTTTGTTAATAAAAAAAATTTCTACCAATTGCTTTAATGATCATAGTTGATACAAAGATAAAACTTAAAAATATTAATAATGTGCTAATATTAAAAACATATAAATATAAGACATAAAAAATCTTCAATGAACAAATGTATAGAAATGGATGAAGTATATTAAATAGCATGAAAAAGTTTATACCGACAACTTATTAAATAAAGTAATAATAATGATAATAATAGTAATAGTAATAACTAGTATTAGTGGGTGAGGATGAAATAAATGTAATGGATGCGAATGTGGGTAAAGTATACTAATAGATTAGGTAGTAATAATTTAAGGCACGCAATAGGAATTATAGCATTGCGAATTGCGATGGGGGAATATGAATGAATGAGGGCATGTGTTATGTGTTGTTTTCTGTGTTTTGTGTGGACGAAATGAGAGATTATGACACTTGTGTGGGCTCTGGTGTTGATTGAGTCTTGTCTTCCTCCTCTTACTCTTCCAAACTCGCCAAATAGGTGGTCCCCAGTTAATAAATATTAATTAATATTATAATTATAAGTCACATCTACGTTCATTATCATGATTCACTTTTTTTATTATTATGCCGTCGGTACCTCCTTTTCATGCCCGGTTGAGGCATGGAAAATTTCTTTCTTTTCTCAATTCCTACTATTAGTGAAGTATCGTATCCGAGAATTAAAAAATATTACAAAAATTAAGAAAGCAACTTCTAGAAAGAAAAATGAAAAAGGTGGATTAGATAAACAATTGAAAACAGTGAAGAAAAATGTAAAGGTATTATCGTTGTAAACACTAATTTAGTTTATGTAGATTAGCATCAAATTGATTTTCAAACAATAATTTATTTTGCTGCGTATGGTATAATTTGGGTAAAAACGAGCATTGTTGCAGCGGACACATCTATAAATTTTGATCATGACACGAACACTTTGTTTCCTTTGCTTGTCAGACTGCTTAGTTTTTATTAAATTATTATTATTATTATTACATTTATTATTTTCTGTGGATCCGTTTGGACTTTTCAAACTCTCAGATACTATATTTTGTATCAGACCAAAAAATAAAATAAAATCTCATATCTGGTAGACATCAAAATATGCAAGAGTTTGAATACATGCACTTTCCTCCACTGGTAAATGATAGCCGACAATCTAGAACCTGATACTTTAAGGAAACAAAAATCATTGGAGTTGAACAACTCATGTTAAATTGAATTGAGAAGTGAAATAAATGAAGCGTGTGAATTGTGCTAACTGACCGGAATTTGACGTACAAGTCAAACGAAAGTTTAACAAAGGTAATAGAACACGTTGAAAACAAGTACCCTCACTCAATTGTGATTGAATTTAACAACTTGCCACTTCGATTTATGGACAATTTAATTTGCAAAAGAGATAGCCCACCTCACTTGACACATACATAAAAAAAAATGGAATCTAAAACATCTAGCCCTCCAATCTTTATGTGGGACCAATATATTTCAGAGTTTCAATTGAGATCCTCTTCCCTTTTGCAGATCTCTATTATTACTTTTGTCTAGGGTAGTTCAAATTTGTGTGGGGTAATGCAAATCTTCAATGTTTTTCTCTTGTAATTTTAAGCAA
>QANU01103611.1:0-11758 GCA_003254905.1 Nissolia schottii | reverse complement strand
TCAATCATTAAATGTGATCTTAATTGTAGGTCATATTAAAATTTTATCTAATTGTAAATGATCCAATGTCGATAGTTACATATAGCATCGCTCAATTAAATGTCACCATCGCTTTTACATCTTTAAGTAAATTGCATAAACTATTATTTCAAAATTGTACCCAACCTCAAATTAAAGACAAAATTATACTCTATCCCATTTTTCAATGCGACTAATTTTGTTGGAAATAATTCATGCAAAATTAAAAAACACATAAATAATGTTACACACACTAAAACGTTGTTAATTTTAGCGCACGATTAAATAATAATTTATAAAACTAAATTAATCCCAAAAAAAGTAGTAAAAGGGCCTAACCTAGGTCTTCTCTCGAAGAAGCAATTAGAACTAATTAAAAGTTTAACTAAATTGGGGGATTTGAATTGATTGAATTTAAAATAAAAAAAATTAAAACAAATAAATAAATAATAATAAAAGGCAATATCCTGCATACGACGTTTCTAAATCAAGGATTAATTGTCATTGGTTCCTAATTAATTATTCATAAGAGGGGATGTTGTTTATTAGTTGAAATCTCTAACTAATACGCAATTCATATAAGAGACTACGATCGTCAATCCCCTAAGAATTTATAAATACATGAATTAAAACTAAGATTTTAGCATTTAAAACCCATATCAATTATGTCCTAATTGCACAACCTAATTAAATTTAATTAGTTCCATCAAAAGTTCCCAAATCCTAAATCAATAAATTCTACAATTCTCAACATCTATCAACCTAGAATTAACTCTAACCAATAACATGCGATCGCTATATTACTAATTAGGAGCTGAACAAATCATGAATAAACATTAAGCACAAGACCTCGAATTAATCCTAATCTAGAGTTACCGCATGCAAGATATTAAGAAAACTACCATAAAAGCTCATAATAAATAAAAAAATAAGAAGATAATAGAAAATAATGGAGAATTAAAATAACAAAACCTGAATTAGAGAACGAAAGAAATTCTGAAATAGTTGGGAGCTTGCGTTGCCAATGCGAGCGTTCCAATAATCCTTGAAGAACTAATAACTAAGCACTACTAACATAAACCTAAAGTGCATAAAATAAAAGGAAAAGTGCAGAAAAATAAAAGTGGAGGTTGAGTATGAAGTCCTCCCCAGGTTGTTGAGAGAGGATTTGTATTTATAGAGGATTGGCCCAAAGTGGGTGTAAATCTCACACTTTCAGCACAACAGTTAGTAAAATTGTGATAACTTTGGCTACAGATATCGAATTGAGGCGATTCAAATCTCCAATTAAAGCTAAGAGATAGATATACAACTTTATAGTTGAGGTCAAATTGAGATTCAATCTCCAACCCGACGCAAAATCCGTGGCAAAGTCAGCCCTAAAAATCCTCAACAAATCTTTGACCAAATCTTTTTGAATTTGAATTCAATCTTGTAATTATTAATCCAAATCTTCTCTTCAAATCTCTTTTTCAAAATTTATATCTTATCAAATCTTCATTGATCCTCTTGACAATTTATTTTCTGCAGTTAAAATAGAAAACTAAAAAAGAACAAAAGAAATCTACAAATTAATTTCTAAAATAAAATAGTGCTTAAAATTGCATTTTTCTCGATTTTTCATAAAAAAAGATAATGTGCAAAACATATTAATTAAGCATTAAAAGTACACATTTTTAGTATACAATATTTAATTATAAAATAATAAAATAGGGTACAAAATCCACCTGTCACATATGCATAATTGCACTACGCTTAAGAATTATTCTGTCACAGTGCAAAAATCTCCCAAGATACAATAAACTCTCTTGACTTTAACCAAGAATTCAAGAACTAAAAGTTGAAATCACGTGTATAACCCAAGAATAAGAATACGATCTTAGGCATCTCGTATTATGTATATTCTTGTGTGCGCGCGTGTATAGCATGATAGAATAATATGAGTAAAGAAACTAATGTTTGAAGAATTCTCCATGTAGCATCGCTGCTATAGTATGCTTTTTTATACAAGATAAAAAAACATAGCCGATTTTTAAAATAAAGGAAAACCGTTTCACATTAAAACTTTAGTAAAACGTTTATCATCACATATTAAACTGAAAGAGGTAATTTCAAAACTATATTAATGATCAAATATGTTGCAACTTTCTTTTTCACACTTTATAAGCATAATATGTATAATTAGAAATAACTAAAAAATTAAATAAACCTTTTAAAATATAATTTAAAAGTAATAAATTACAACAAATTATCAATGATTTGCTAAGTTTTTATTTTTATTTCATTTCTAAATTTTCTGTTAGGTTAGTGAAAATAACAAAAATAATAAAATCTAGTTTACTATTTTTATTTATTGTGTTCTCTGTTCCGTTCCTAAAAAACCTGAAATACGAAAAGTTTTTAGTGTTTTTACTGTTTCATTTACAAACTTTTGAAAATAGAAAACACATAAAATGAAAATAAGAACTTAATAAATCATTAGTTATCAGTCACAATAAAAAATTAGAGTGGAGTGCAATTTTACGCATAATTTAGTGTTAAGTTCAATTTTAACAAACTTCAAGAGTAGATTATACAATTTATCATACATATTTTACTTATGGTTAAGGGTGAAAAAAAATAAAAGTGTGCTTGCTTAAAAAAAAAACATGGAAAAATGTCAATTAAGTCCCTGACAAAAGAAAATGTAAACTTGGTTTTTCAAATTTTTAGACCTTTCTCACCTTAGTCCCTCCGATAATGAGACCGTTAGCAGATGCTAGCTAACGTACGTGTTCGTCAACTCCTCTGTTTTCTCACCTCTTATCACTAAAATGATGACATTTCATTTAAAAAAAAAAAAACTAAATGACCCCAACAATCCCAGCCTCTTCTACTACCTCCATCAACCCATTCTTCTTCTTCCTTCCACTCCTCACCACCACCATGTCAACCCTATCCCCACCACCCAAACCCTACCATGACCTTCGTGGACTTCTTTTATCTCTCTCTCTCTCTATATGTGTAACAACTTGGCAGTCGTTGTAAAAGGAAGTTGCGGTGTTTCGAACCTTGTGTGTTAGCACTGGAGGAGAATAAGAGGGAAGCACAAATTTTGGGGTTTGTATATATGGGGATTTAGGGTTTGGTTAATTTTTGGTTGATTTTAGGCGAGTTTGCCAACTGATATTTTAAGTGATATTTTACGGAAGAAGGTAAATAGTACATCACATGAGCTATAACCGACGAACAAGACACGAGGGCAAAAACAAAAGTACATGAATATAAAATTTATTGTATATTTTATATTTTATTGAAGGGTTATAGAGGATACAAAATTTTGGTCTAACAAAACATAAACTTTCTTTTTATCTTTGTTCTTGTATTTGGTTCTTCCAACCAAATGCTAGCTAAATTCACGGGTCTTGTCTCTATATTTTATCTCATCTGCCAATATAAAACTTTTATTCATTATTTCTTAGTATGCTCTCTCTTCTATTACTTAATTTAATAGTATATTAAAAAAATAATTAATATTGTCTAGATTTAAAAAAAATGAATAATTATTTATAAAAAAATTAAAATAAAAAAATTGACAAATATTTAATATCGGAGAAAATAATAATTTTATCACTTCAAATCAATTTTACTTATAAAAATTTATAGGACTGCCTAAAATCGGATACGTCTCCAAATGTTAAATTATTGCCTATTGGTAATGGAAAGCAAGGTGCTGGTCAAATCACAAATCTATAAAATTGTGAGGATAAACTAATCACTCGTGCAACATGTTCAAACAGTTACCAAAATATATTATATTTGGAATCATTTTACCGTTAATTATTTTTAAAAGTTAGGATTTATCCACAAACTGTACTCTACAGAAATTGTGTGTGTGTGTGTGTGTGTGTGTGTGTCATTCACCCTTCCCTCTTTACCCATCTCCTATCTTTGAAGCTTCACCTCTCTATCTCGACTTCTCAACCCTCTCCACATACATTTGATTCTCCGGTAGAATAGCCTTCTTTTTTTGCATGAGTACATTCTTTAACTGACTTTAATTTGTTTTTTTTTTTTTAGGTTGTCATCATGTCGTGGCACTGATTATGGATTGCTGTTCTTATAAGTTTTATGCTGTAGATTAGGCCTTTGTTTGGGAGTTAAAGTATCCGTCTTAGAGGATTTATCTTATTTGGAAGTTTTAACAAATAAAGTAAGATATTTGAGACATGTCTTAATTTTAGTGGAATGACATGTCTTAAGTTATAATTAGAGGAGTGGAATAGTGGCAGAAGTATGACTGACAACATGAGGAATTTTCGTAGTTGGGTGCATGAGTTGGGGTCGTTTGACTTCCCTGTCATTGGCAGCAAATATACATGGTATAGGGGAGCTTCTTGTAATATACTTGATTGTATCGCGGTTGATTCAAAATGGTTGTTTAAATTCCCAAATTTGAAGATTTAGGGTTTCAACCAAGCGTTATCTGACCACTGCCCTCTATTTTTGGATGAAGAGCGTGTAGACTGGGGTCCCAAACCTTTCAAGAACCTCGATGGGCAGAGATCAAGCAACTTATCAAAGCATGGAATAAGAATGAATTTAGCATGAATGATGAAAAAATAAGGGTGTTGGAGGAAGACGTGAAGGATATTGCTGTGATAGTGGAACACGGAGGTAGGGCTGTCAAAATGAGCCCGACCCGTTTATCCGGTTAAATGGACGGACTTTACATGCAAAAAGATATAAAGCTAGATTAGTGACCAAGGGGTTCCATCAAAAAGAGAGAATTGATTATGATCAAGTGTTTAAGCCCATTATCAAACTGACTACAAATCAATTTATCATGTCCATTGCTCTTTCTAAGGGATGGAATATTAACGAATTTGATTTTAATAATGCTTTCTTAAATGGTGAACTTTCTAAAATTGTTTATATGCAACAAACCCCTGGTTTCTCTCATTCTAACACACATTTGGTTCGTAAACTTGCCATTTATGGCTTGAAGCAGGCCCCTCGGGCTTGGTTCTCCACTTTAGTGCTACACTTCAGCAGAAGTTTGGCTTTCATAGCACTCATTCTGACCCTTCTCAATTTACAAAATTCTCTCCTAACTCTACCATATACTTTTTGGCTTATGTTGTTGATATTTTAGTCACATGAAGTAACCCTGCTACAATTTCTACTTTAATTTCTCCGCTAAATCAGGTATTTTTCTTGAAAGACCACGATCTTATGCATTATTTTCTTGGAATTGAAGCACACTACACTACCTCTGGCCAAATCTTATTGAATCAAGCTAAATATATTACTGGTCTGCTGGTATGATTGATGCTAAAGCCATGCCAACTCCTATGCTTTCATATCCTACTCTAACTCCCAGTGTTGATGTTGATTTTGATGATCCTACTGTATATCGGTCTATTTTTGGTGGCCTTCAATATGCTACCATCACTAGGCTAGATATTTCCCTTTTAGTAAATAATGTAAGGCAATTTATCCATTCACCTAAGCTCACTCAGTGGAAGGCAGTAAAGCAAATACTTTAACATCTTTCTGGTTCAATAGATCATGGCTTACTATTCTATAAGTGTACTGACTTCAAGCTTTTTTCATTTACAGATTTAGATTGGGCAGCTGACTTGGATGATAGAAAATCAATTTCTAGCTATTGCAGGTACTTTGGCACCAAACTCATTTCATGGTCCAGCAAAAACCAACATGTTGTCAATCGTTCCAGTACAGAAGCTGAGGTTAGGAGTCTTGCAGCTGCTCTTGCGGACTTGATTTGGCTTCAAAATCTCCTTTTTGAGTCACATATCAAGCTCCCTTCATCACCCCAGCTGTATTGTGACTATATTTCAGTTGCATTGCCTGCTGCAAATTCGATACTACATAGTAGGACGAAACACTTTTGAGATTGATCTCCATTTTGTTCGAGACAAGGTTTCCCAAAAGCACGTTTTTGTCTCTCACACTCCCTCCTTTGAGAAAGTGGCAGACACATTAACCAGGCCTTTACCTGTTGCATCCTTTCAATGCTTCAATACCAAACTCAGTGTTGTCCCTATCCATAATGACTTTGAAGGGGGGGTGGTGAGAGTAATCCACAATCCAAATTGACAAAATTTGTTAGTTAGCTAATTTCTATTTAAGATTGGTAAGGTTAGTTAGGGTAGCTTACTCTATGCTTATCCTTTGCTGTATATGTGCTTATATAAATAGCATTTTACCTTTGTAATCAGTTTCATTCAATAATAATACTTTTTCTTTCGTTCATCTCTTTCCATCTCTCTTTCCTTTTCCTTCCTTTATTTTTGGCTTTGTGGCCTGGTACCTTTCAAGTAGGAAGCATTTTGTCTACAAACATGGCTTTCATGAAGCCTCAATAAGCCCATTTATGTAGAGAAGGCAGAGAGAGATATCAACATGAGAGAAAAGAGTTTGAGAGTAAAGATATAAATTGAAGAAAAAGTTTGTGAGGGTAAAATTAATATTGAGAAAAGTATTATTATTATTATTAAGATTAAGATGACACAATTTCATGACACAATGGATGCAAGCAATCATATTTTTTTTAATGTAAATTGTCACTTACTTTTAACAATTTGCGTTCTGCCTTTTTTTAGAAAAAATGTAAATTATTACTTCTCACGATTTACGTATCACTTTTTTTTTAAATATAAATTGCCTGTTACTTTACTTGTTAGTTTTTTTTAACGTAAATCGCCACTTCTGTTTAGCTATGTATGTTGCTTTACCATATTTTGGAAAACTAATATATCACACTCTTGTGCTTCATAAAAATTTCCACCACACCAAAAAATTTTAGCCGTTGTAGTATTATTGACATTTGAGATATTTAATTGATGAAGACTATCATTCTATTATATATTGTTTTGCCCAATTTGATTATCTTTTGATCCCTTTTTATTGCTCTTCTTTCAAGCACAAGTATCTCCAAGATTTCTCGTAGTGTTAATGAATTGTCTCAGATGAACTCAAAAGTATCAAGATTGGTGATACGGCATTCATGTCTGTTAGATATGTTTTGATGTCTTCTAGCAAATGAATTTGATATTCTTCGGTCTTCCTAAATCCCATTTCCATGTTCGATAAAAGGTAAAAATGAGAATTTTTCATGGATTAACTTTGTGTAATTTTGCAAATAAATTGAATCCATATAAAAATTCTCCCATCACAGATAAATCAAAAGTCAAACAAAATCACATTGTAACAAATATTTTGAGCTGAAAGCAACTTCATACATAGAATGCTGTCAAACAAATGTCAAACGTCATAACAAAAGCATGCCTGGCACGCACAATTCAGGACCTTCTCCCTTCATCCCCGTTCTCCCCTCTCCTTCCTGAGATGGACAGCGTGTGAGTACAACAAACAGGCATAAGAACAACAGCCTACTGTTCTTTCTTCTCAAGGTGGGAAGATTGCTGAGCATCTCCTGTAATCTGGTTCACACTAGCTTTGGCCTCGGCGAGAAATTTTGGATCAGGCTCGTGTTTATCAGCAGGTTCTCTCATTGCCAAACATGTGTAAAATGCTATGACTACATTAACTGATATAACAGCAAGAAACCCGCTCACTAGTGTCACAGAGTAAGGGGACAAATTGGCTGTTCCTGTTACAGACAAGCGCACAAAGTAAGGTAGTTTTACAACTTTCATTCCAATTTCCAAGGGCATATTTCTGAATTGGAGTTGAGAAACTTCAAAGTGAGATAAAGCGCTCAATTAATAAGGCAAAGGAGACCTAAACTCTAAATTCAAAGAGCCTTAATATTCATTTAGGTGGCAGTCCAGATGGACAGGTGAATACTAATTTAAATAAGCCAGTCGTAACTCTTAAAAGAATTGAGTTGATATGATCAGCATTTTGAAGTACTGACTCAAAGCAGGGATCAAAAATGCATTGACAAACTACCATTTTTAAATGTGCTTAGCAATAATAATCATAAATTCTTCAGAACATCAACACTTGAGGTTAGGCAATTATGACATACTGAAGTCAACAATCACAGCTTTCTGTCACATAGCACTCTGCCCTCTTTATTTTCCCACTTATATGTCAGTGCAGATTCATGGGGTGTGAATGGCAAACTTGATTAGCCCAATACCATAAGCAGTGATGCATGAAAATGAATTAGTTGCATCTTGAATGATGACCCTAAGTCTATTTGTCAAAAATAAAAATGAACACAAAACAATTAGAGAAAATGCACACATACCCCTATAAATTAAATCAAATGTGCAAATTCAACAGCCTCTTACTATAGTTTTTCTGGATGGCTTGGAAAGACAAATTCTAACTTATACTATTTATGAAGCAAAAACATTTCCCTTCAGAATCATCATTTGTCATGCTCGATATTCTCATTATCATTTTTCGACATTAAAAGAAGAAAAGAAACCTGCTAAACAACAAAACAGAAAATAACTAACAAACATTGCTTTAAAATAATATGAAGACTTTACATAGATCCTTCCACTTAAACAAGTTTCACTTAGTCTGCTAATTAGAGAGAAATTATCAAGCACACAGATTACAACACAAACCAACCATCACATTTGGGGGGAGATTTAACCACTCTAAAATCATACCAGGAAGCAGATTATGGTTAAAAGCGTACAAGATTGCAATAGGAGCAGCCCACATGAACAGTGACACAATGAAAAACTTCTGAACCACTCTCATTTTTGCCTCCAATCCCTAAAAATAAGCAGAAACGGCACGCAATTAAGCAAAACAAGAACAATTTCACAATCCCCGCCAAATTAACAATATAGTGAACAAAACTCACGAATCATCGAAACGACAGGGTCCAAATCTTGTTCAATTTCTATTCTAATGTGAGAAAGTTGTGGCTACCATCCGGATCAAAGGCTTTTCACTTGCGAGCCCTAATTCCTGGATTCAAGGTTTAGAAGTGTGACTGTGAAACAGCAGCAGTGGTGCGACAAAACAGCAGCGACACGGTGCGACTTGGAGATCACTCTTGCGGATGGGGTGGGTTTGCCAGATGAAGGGATGACTCACTAATATGAACGATTCATTCACGTTATGGACTAAAGTCAGTAATCCAACTCGTCTGTATTAGCTTAGGAACCAAGAAAAGAAAAACCTTCAGTATCTCATTAGTTTAGGATAGAGGTATCAAAATAGGGGGGTCCTCCCCTATTAAGCCTTCCTCTCAATGGACTTAAAAGGGCTTGAGCCCCAAAAAGCCCGCAAGGCTAAAAAGCCCATAGGGACCTAGCCCCATAGACAAAAAGCCCAATATTTGTCAAATTTCTCCTTCATACTCTTGGACATGTCGTTGATCACATCATATTCACTAGATTGATTTTCTTTCAATGAGCATTGGATCTTCCAAACTTGCATGAAATACAAGTTTGAAGTCAGGTAAGATGAACTCAAGAACAAGTTAGCAGCCTCATAGAAGGGCTCCAAGAATTCACAAATCTTCTCAGCCATTCTCCATTCATCATGTGTCGGGGAACACTTGTAATTTGTGTCTTTGACTTGAAGGAAATTGCTTTCTCGACTTTGATTGAACTCTCTAGCATCATATATGTCGAATTCCATCGAGTTGGAACATCTAATTTTAAACCTAGCCCATCAAGAACTACAACTTGTTGCGCAAGCTCTTTGAAGTTAATCCTCCTTGCATCTGAACAAATTATTCTGCAAAAGTAAATGGACTTTCAAGATATTCTGCATCCTATCATTTGCAGTAGGCATTGTCCAAAGTAATGGAACACACTTTCTTGTCAATATCCCATTCTTGCAAACAATCAAATACGGAGGCCTCTAACTGAAACCCGTTGTGTGGAGACTTCATTCGAGAGAATTTGAGAATTTTACTAATTAAGTCTCCAGCTCTCATCAACAAAATGAGTTGTTACGCAAATGTATCTCTCTGTGATAGATGTTGTCCACACATCAGAAGTGAGACAAACTCTGTTAGGGATCCTAGACATCATTTGTTTGAGTTTATCCACCTCTACTGTATAAATTTGTTGAATATCTACAACCACGGTGTTCCGCATCACATCATCAGGGTTCACATAACTAACCCACAACCTAATCCCCTGGTTCTCGACAAAGCCAAAAGGAATATCGTGTCGAATGATAGCCTTGGCAAGCAAAGTTTAATGGGTCTTTTGGTTTATCTTAACCAAGTTAGATGCTCCCCCTTCGTTAGCCAACATCCCAGCCTCTGAGTTTGCAATTCCTTTACAAGTACTTATATGTCACTTTAAATGTTAAGTCCCATAACTAGTTCCAAACTTGGGATTTTTTTCTGATGGAAAGACTGTTACCACAGAAATTGCATCCAGCTCGTTCAAAACCATCTTTATCTTTCTCCATTCTCATGAAAAACCTCCAGACATTTGAGGGTTCCTTCTTAGATGACCCACCAATTTCACTCACAGACACTCTAGCAGGAGTTTCCCCAACAACTTCGTCATCCACATTCATACTCTCAACATTCACAAACTCCATAATACTATTTTATAAATTCCTAAACATTGAAACAAACAAAACATATATGAAAACCAAAACAAGCAAAACAAAATATCCAAAAACATAACATGATTCATAATCATTTCTAAACTCCTTACCTCCAAACACCCTCTTAATAAGGTATGGCCCAATCCAATTCAAGAATAAACTTTTTTCTTAATTTGGTTAATGTTTGTTTTTTATATCTCAAATTATATACTTCACGAAATTTTGACAACATTTCCCATTGGTCTCTAAGTACACCATTTGAGCGTTGTAACATTTACCACGACCAAGTATGCACCCAGATGACCAAAATGTGGTGACCAAAATTTCATCAAGTATATAATTAGAGATATAAAAAACAAACATTAACCAAATTAAGAAAAAGTTCATTCCCAAACTATCGGATTTGGACAATTCAAGATTCAATATAATGAGCAGTACAAAAATGTACACACGCTCACAGATATTGAATCTCGAGCGGGAAACTAAGGTTTCACTCAAAACAATTAACTATAATACAAAAACATAGAATATGAGGCATTACAGTCAACGAACAATCACAAAATGAATATAATAGAACATAGTCAAAATGGTTTCAGCAAGGAGGCACTATATCACAATTCTTAGGGTTCTATTTGTTTTCATTGTGCCTTAAACGGTAGGCACCTGATATTCAAATTGAAAAGTAAACCAATCCTAGAACAAAGACAGAAACAACAAATGCCATTCAATAATTGCACTAGAAACCAATGTTTGGTTACTGTACGTGTTGGAAACTGTATGCACCCAACTGTTGTTAATTACTTCATTTCTTCTGCTCCAAAAATCACTTTCATTTAGTTATCTCTACACACTCATCCAATTTAATCACATCATTAACAAGTACAAATTTAATCAAATCAATATTGTTTGTGAAAAATGCCAATACTAACTAGTGGGAGTTGTTTTAACCATAGTTAAAAAACACGGCCCGGCCGACACGGAACCCGGTGACCTAGCCATGGGACCAGTTATCTAAGTGAATCGGCCACGTTTCAGACCTGGACTGACCTGACCGGTTATTATGAAAGCCAGTGACTTGGTCAGGTCATTTTTTTTAATTTTAATTTATTTTTTCTTTTAAAAAATTAATTTTTTTATTTTTTTATTAAAAAAAGGCAAACAACATCATTTAATAAAGAATTTTCTTTGAAATTACTGTTTGTCCGATTGAAGTAATTTTTTTTTTTCA
>QANU01103603.1:36100-57247 GCA_003254905.1 Nissolia schottii | reverse complement strand
CCTTTTCCTTTGCTTCTTGACCATCCAAAATTACCATTTTACCCTTAGTGTATCTTAGGTTATGTTCATGCATTATTTCTTTATGTACGGAAGTCCTAAAAATATTCCGGACATACCGTTACGCTCTAAAAATTCCCCTCATTAATTCTAAAATATTACTTGACATATTCTTGATTTATTTTCCTATTAATATATTTTACAGACTCCTATGAGTCGTAAAGAAATTACAGTAAAACCCTAATTTTGATCCGAACGTCACCGGACGTCACGAGATCATCAAAGAATTATTTTTAACTCATATTACAGAAATAAAATTAATATTTGAATTTTATTCATTTTATCTTGCCTTTTCCTTATTATTATATTTTTAATTTTGCCTTAAATAGCATTTTAAATTGGAGGAAAAGTCGGGTTGTTACACTGAGCGGCTTGGGAAGCCTTAAGTTCCTAAGCTAACCCTGGCCAACAAGAACTTGTTTATATAGTGTACATGTAAGAATAGTAGAGAACATATGCATCATGAGGCGGTTATCGCACAAGTGTTAGGACAACCTTAGATCACTAGAAGGTAATCACCTAATGTCTAAAGATCATAATTGAACATAGGGAACAAGGGTAGATTCTAAGAATCAGATAGTTATGAGTTTAGAGAGATGTTATGAGAAAATGGTGACAGACAGTGCAGCAGGTATATGGTCCGCTTCTGGCTACGCCATGAGGATGGCCCCTCACCTTCCGGTTAGGGGGTGGAGTCCTGTTGGCTTGAGGAACAAGCAGAAAAGGTTAGGTCGTACACCACCAGGGGACGAGTCCTAAGGTGTACAAGGAGGTGTGGATGATTGGTCCGTTTCTGGTTACGCCACAAGGGTGGTCCCTTGCCACCCGGGTAAGGGGTGGAGCCTTGTTAGCCTCGAGGAATAGATAGAAAAGGTAGGTCATACACCACCATGAGGATGGTGATCGATCCTGCAGTGTACAAGGAAGTTTGGACAGACAGAGCCTACACGAGGTGGGGACCAACAGAATGTGTAGGAGTACACGACCCCGTCAAGAGTGCTGATAGTGGGAGTATAAGGTCAGGAAAGCCTAACAAAAAGTGTGAAAGAGCCTTGTATGCATGAGATATGAGATGAATGATTACGTGTGTACGTGGTAGGTGTACAAGTAGAAAGCACGATTACCTAGAAGTTAGGAAAGTAAGATTAGATCCCCGATCACCTAGTAAACTAGATAAAGCTACTCAGGACCTAGGCAAAGATAATAATTAGTAGGAGTTTAGTATGCATGAACACTTAGAGATCTCCTGAGTGGCCTGGACCATAATTGAGAAAATGAAATGATAGGTAGAGCTAAGGATTCCCACTAAGGACGAGGAATTCTCATCCCCACTCCGTTATGGTTCCAAGCGTACAAAGCGAGTGGATCAACGAGGCCGATACGTGGTAGACGATGACTGGTACATAGCTAGCGTAGCAGCTGGTGCAACACCCTAGCTAATTGGCCTATGCTTAAGTCATAAGCCTTCCAGACTAGGTGGTTGTCCTCTAGTGCTGCGAACTACTACTATTCTAAGTTACCTTTTCAAATTAGGGTTATCGAAAATACAGGCCATTTTGAAATTTCTTTCATAAGTACGAATTTCTAGAAAATAAAGAGCGATACGAGTAATACATCGTGTAACGGTATAAAAAGAGATAAAGGAAGTGCGAGTACATACCTGTCGTATGGAGATCCGTCGGCAGAAGTACACATAATGGCCCGAATATACACAACATACCAATATATTATCAATACATAAGTTTGTCCATATCATTATATTATACATATAAGTTCGACATAAAGTACATATATATATATAACAACTGGAAGAGTCTACGTACACGAGTGGCAACTACTTACTTCGTGTACGATACAACCTACTCCTACCGCTGCTACGGGGTCCTGGGGTCCTGCCTCCTACTCTGAATCCTCCCCCGCTCCACTGGATCCTCCTCTCCTGCAGCCTTTTCCTCCTCGCTGGACAGGTCGGT
This sequence comes from Nissolia schottii, assembly GCA_003254905.1. Classification (NCBI taxonomy): domain Eukaryota; kingdom Viridiplantae; phylum Streptophyta; class Magnoliopsida; order Fabales; family Fabaceae; genus Nissolia; species Nissolia schottii. Next base: position 55,217 of record QANU01103603.1, on the reverse strand, counting down.
CACTGTGGTGAAATCTCAATGGCCAAATCGATGCGGTAATACTAGAAGCACCCTCTTTCCTCAGACTGGTGGAGTGGACGTACCAGGGTCCGTGGCTGGCTCAACCTCCGGCTCAGGCTCGAATGGGGGCACCTCCTCCTCGCCATTGAGGTGGATCGAATCGCGACTGCTACTCCCTGGACGCTCGTCCACCCAAATGGGGCGCATCAGAGAGGATCCTGGTCCTTTAAGTCTTCGCCTGGGGGTGTCTCAGGCTCGTTAGGCATGCTGGCAGGCGCAAAGGTGCATGTCTCAATGAGAGTGTCCGTACGGAAGTTACGTTGATATGTACGAGTGAACAACCACACATCCTTTGCAGGTGGGGAGGCCATCACTGCAATCTGGATGCATACATGAGTGGGGGGGTAAGAACGATTATGTTCTTAGTGGGAACTCGACGTGGTATCTATGGTTCATTTACTCGGGCAGAATCCAGGCCACTCAGGAAAACCTCTAAGTGTCATGCATACTAAATTCCTACCGTTTATTATCTTTAACCTACGTCCTGAGCAGCTTTACCTAAGTTACTAGGTGATGAGGTTACTAGTCTTGTCATTACCTAGGTTTCGCGCTAATTAAGCTTACGTTACTGTTAAGAACATAGTGGTCGTCTTGGGTCGCTCCCTTGACGATACATAATGCATAAACATTTATAAATACATACTTTCATACATACTAACATACATACATTCATACATTTATTTCATACTCTATGCATGGGGAAACTTGGGGATCTCTTACGCATACCGGCTTACCCGGGTTAGCGTCCTTCTTCTCCTTTCTTACATATACCGGCTTGCCCAGGTTAGCGTCCTTTTCATCTAGTCCTTCGGTCATGTAACCGCAGCCTTACGGTTACAACCACTTCTGTTCCCAACTTGATGACGACCTAGTTGCCCTCACACCAGAGTGGTTGCTAACCATCGATGGGGTCTAGTGTCCATCATTGCCTATCAAGCGGGCTAGCCTCCACTAGGTAGGAGGCGGGGGCTGGCCCTTACGACGCAACCAAGCGTTGGACTCCTCTTCTTTATCTTATCTTTAGGTATGACGTCACCCTTTCTTTCTTTCTTTCATACTTTCTTTTCTTTCCTTGTGTCATTAACCTCGTTAACTAATCCACCCTTTTGGGACTGGCGAGGTAACACCATTGACCAATCCACCCTTTTGGGACTAGTGAGGGGTGTGTCTGTCAGACTTTGCCAAGAGAGGGACTTCCTATCATATAACTACATACTTGTTCCCTGACGTTCCATTATGATCTTTAAACATTAGGTGATTAACCTCTAGTTCTCTAGGCTTACCCTAACACCTATACGACAACCCGGTCCTCATGATGCATGCTTTTTCATACAATAATAGGCATATCCTCACTCATTGGATCCTTTAGAACCACTAAAGTCTCAAGTCTTTCAAGTTTCATTCGAATATCTAGGGTTACATTCGAATGAAATCCTTACGAGTTCTTTTATTCGACTGAATTGGGGTTTCATTCGATTGAAATCCTCAGCATGCTTTCATTTGAATGCTCTGGGAATTCAATCGATTGAAATCCTAAGATTTTCTTTCATTCGACTGATATGGAATTCAATCGATTGAAAGCTGGAATTGTCTTTCATTCGACTGAAAGCTCTCTTCAATCGAATGAAAGCTATAAAAATTGATTCCCCGAGACTTCAGTCCCCAGAAACCTACTGTTCCTAGGGTTCCAATCAGTACAGTTATGCATTTCATTTGTCAACATCTCCCAAAACCCTTTTTACCCTAAAATCCCCAAAATTCCTACTTAGCAATTCTACAGTCAAACATACAAAAAGACACATATACAGTTATAAAATTAAACCACATAGACAGTGGGCTCAGAGTTATCCAAATTTTGTTGAAAGCTTTTTATACTCTCGTTGTTAAATAATATATCCTCCTTTACAGCTTTCAGATCCTCGAGGGATCCAATTGCAGTATAGATCATCAGGTTTCCTTTATTAAGTTGTCACTTTCGCACACAAATTTAACGAAGCACACCAGCGTTATTCTAGATGTTAAAACGGCTAATCCGTCATTTCAGTTACGGCAACGAAGAATTAGATGAATTGATTTAGTTCCAACCTATGATGCCGCTCTCGTGCGCAATCAAACAGTTTGAAATCATGATTTAGGTAGCAAAGCTAAAACAAGCATTAAGCGTAAAATCATTCAAGCAAATCATAGAAACTGATAGATACATATGCAAAAGTTATATGGATACAATCATACTACAATATTAATCAAAATCCCAACAACAAGAAGACTAGAAATCTATCTTACAAGAGAATCTCAGAGGCAAGGTTATGGACGCTTACCATGACCCGTTCTCATGCTGTCATTACAACGACCGCCGTGCTTCCTCGATCTCCCGGCTCCTTCACCGGCCTCCTCTTTGTTGCTAAACTAACCTAAGCTTTGAAATACAAATGGAATGAAAGAAGAATGAATTCTGGTGGGGGAAGGGATGTTAGAATGAATGGCACGACCTTCCTATTTATAAACAAAATTCAAGGCCACCGCTGAGCGATTAGGGCACACCGCTGAGCGATTAAAGTGTCACTGCTGAGCGATAATGGTACTTCCGCTGAGCGGTTTGGTCTTTTCTTGGGCTATCATTATTAATGCGGCGGCTGTTAGTGGGTGGCGGCGCCGTCTTTGCAGGTCGGCGCCGCCTTTGCAGTGCGGAGTCAGGTTTTGCAGGGCGGCGCCAACCTGTTTGGCGGCTGCATGGCTCCGGTGGGTACGACTGCTGAGTGGCTTGAGGTACCTCGCTCAGCGGTCTTTGTCATATCTGCGCTGAGCGGCTGGCTTCTATCGCTGAGCGGGCTGCTTCTGATTTCATCTTTTAGCCTCTTTTTTCCTCTTTTGCCCTTTGCTCGATTCTTCTGGGATTATTCTTTAATTAATATGCTTGCATCCATCTTTAGAAATACATTATAAATCCTGCAAAATTAGGGAATTTAGTTGGATAATTCTTTAAAACATAAGCAAATAGGTTCCATTTTATTAGGTGAAAATTGTATAAATTTGGCACTTATCACTCCCCCTGACTTAAGACCTTGTTTGTCCTCAAAAAAGAGGTAATAGAATTATTTTACAAAAGATCGATGCTCATGAACAATAGGTTATTGCAGTTTATTGAATTATTTCATGCAGTTCATGCTCAAGACTTGTGAGACATCATAGAATAACCTGAACATTAAGCAAATGCACAATTACTTGAAGGTCATAAACAGATCACACTATTCAGTGTCTTTTCCATCAAGGAAGTTATCTTTATTCGCACAATGGTCAGTGGTCCAGTTCAAGGTGAGTGTTTCTCTCATTGTCACCATTGAATCACAACAATTTAAATTTGTTACCTGTCTCACAATCAAGTCATTAGTATGGTCATTCAAGGATCACAGAAGGACTTACAAGGAAAATTGGTTTTTCTGGATATGCAAATATTCTAATCAAGAGAGCATTATTTACCAACTCCTGTTATCACCTATTCTTTTTCCTCACATTGTTTTTCCCTTTGTCACCTTTTTTCTTTTTTCTCTATCTTTTTCTCTTTCTCTTTTTCTTTTGTTTTGTGATTGAGAATAAGATTTTGCTTCTTTTTCTGCCTTCTTGCTTCTGTTCTTTTGATTCAACTGTTGTTTGCTCCCACTTTTGCTCACCCTTATCTCCCCCTGACTTGGATCTTTGCACATAATCCAATTTGAATGCTCCCTTAATTTCGAATTTTAAAGGAGATCACTGTTTTTCCTTTAAGGCTCAGGGATTATGAAATAACCAAGAAATTTCTCATGTTAAGCTCAAATGGGGTATCAAAGGATATTCCTAATCAGGGTAGGCTTAATTTGGCCAAGTGGGTTTTAATTCTAATGAACAGAATGCGTTAATCATTTCCTATTATTTCCATACAATTATTAAAATTAGAGACTCAAACAAATTCAATTGTGTAACGCAATAGTGATTCTCTCTTCTCACTTAGTGTTTAGGCTCACTCCCTCACTTGGGTCAGGTCTCATTTCCTTGATTTCAAAACACTTTCAAGGTTATGCTTATGCAAACAAGTAGAAATGCATATTGAAATGTTCATGGTATCTATGCATGTATTCACAAAGGTCTATTATGGATACTGAAACAATTCAATTCATGTTGTATTTGTTTATGTATCAACCCCAAGTAAAATAAACTAATACTCAATATTGTTCTTAGACAAATAAGTCTTAAGCACAAATTAAGCTCACTAAAGAAAATTAATTAAGGTGCTAGAAAATTAGAAATGCTCCCTGGTTATGGTGAATGATTTTCTTTGATGTAGCCTCCTTGCAGTTGTTGGGCTACTTTTGTTTTGAGGATGTAGAGGCTCATCTTCTCTGAAGAATCATGCTCTTTTTCCTCTCTGTCTGACTAGAAATGATTCTCTCTTTTACAACTCTTTTGGAAAGGTTTTTTCTTTATCGCTTTGTGGCCTGCAAAACAATTAGAAATTTCTCTCCCAAGAGCTAACATAGTGAACATTAGAGAAATCATATGATCAATTTCACAAGATAATGTTTTCATTTTTGAATCCCTTGCAGACAGAGTTTCCTACAATTTCGGATAGAATTTCCTGCTTAATGTGGCCGGAATTTCCCACAATGTTTTTGGATTCAATTAATGAAACATTTATTCTTTTTAATTTCGGTTGTGATCATAAGGTGCTTAAAAAGATTCCCTTTTGCAAAATTTTCCATTTCTTAAACCAGCTAAGAATCTTGCTTTCAAATTAAATCATGGTGCACCCCTTTCCCAGACAGTTGTTTGAAGGGTTGAAATCAGTTATTAGGTTTAAAATTTAAGTGCTTCAAGTTAGCATTGATTGAAAAGGACTAGCACTTAAAATTTTAAATCCAATTACATGATTCAAGTAAACCTTAGATTTTTAAATCAATTGGAAAACAGAATACTAAATTCGGTCTCAGGCCGCTGAGCGAGACAATTAAATCGTTGAGCGTGTGTACCGCTGAACAAGACATTAATATCGCTGAGCGGTTCCCTGAATCTGACTTGGTTTCATTGCGAGTTTTAGTATTCTTTTTCACCATTTTTTCATAAAAAAATTGGATTCTAACACCTTAAAATTAATAAACTACTAGAATAATAAAAACTCACAAATACTGGGTTGCCTCCCAGGATGCGCTTGTTTTATGTCGTTAGCTCGATGCCTTTTTCTTTTTAGTTCCCTTGTTCATCGTTCAGTCCCTTGCCACGGCAGGAGTCCTTTGGATTGAGTTCCGTGTTGGCCGTGAATATTCCTTTTTTCAGTTCTGCCATTTCAGTTGCCAGCTGCCCTAGTTGTATCTCCAAACTTCTTATGGTTGTTTCATTATTTTTTGATTCAGCATTGTTTGCTACATGAATTGATTCAATGTTTCCTATAGTTTGGAATTCTGATACACTGGCTGTTGATTCTGAAATGGTCAAAGTGGTTGGTACGGCAGTTGTTGAGGAACCTTGCTGTATGATGGTCCTGCTTCCTGCCTCCATGGCTGAAAATTCTGTTGATTCGGCCCTCTTTGATAGCGCCTCTGCTGGTTGTCAAGGAAGCTGACTTCTTCTTCCCTGAAATGACAATTAATAGATGGGTGGTCACCTGAAAAAATGTCACATTGAAATACCTGCTACCTTTTGGAATCGCGAGCTTCTCTGATTTGTTTCGGCAGCTCGTTTAAGGTCTTTTTCACCTCGTCTTTTTGTTGTTGAAGCTGCTTGTTTTGGGCTAAAATAGCATCATTTGCCCATAATTCAAGCAAGCCTCCTTTCTTGGGTGGTCCTCTGTGGTACTGGCCTTGTTGATCAGTCAAGGCCATTGAATCAATAATGGAAATTGCTTCTTCAGGTGTTTTGGACCTAATCTGTCCACCCGCTGCTGTATCAAGCATAAGTTTGTGCTGCTGTTGGAGTCCATTGCGGAAGATGTGTATCTGTGTTCTAGCATCAAACTCGTGATTTTGACATCTCCGGAGCATGGACTTGTATCTTTCCCAAGACTCGCAGAGGCTTTCTCCTGGTGCCTGCACAAAGGTAGAAATGGCAGTTTTTAAATCCATATATTTCGACTGGGAAAAATACCTTGCACAGAACTTCTCGTCCAATTGATCCCAATTTGACAAGACATGTTGTGGTTGGTCCAGCAACCACACTTTAGCTTTTCCAATCAATGTCAGGGGAAACATCCTTAGGAATATGGCTTCTTCGTCAGTTTCGGACATTCCCGCGGTTCCACAGAGTTCGTAGAATTTTGTAAGATGAGTGTAGGGATCCTCATGATCTATACCTGCAAATGGGTTAGCATACATCAATTGAACTAAACCAGGTTACATCTGAGGTAACCTGTGTGTGCCAGTAATGCTGCTCATCTTGATTATGTTTCTAGGCGTAAAGTTGACAAAACCCCTGTTGTCACCAGCTCCTGTATTGTCAGCCATTTTTTCTTGTGGATTGGTTTCTGAAGATGAAGAAGTTGCTTCTTGTTCTTGTCTTTGTCTGGCTAGTTGTTTTTTTTCCTTGTTTNCCTGTGTGTGCCAGTAATGCTGCTCATCTTGATTATGTTTCTAGGCGTAAAGTTGACAAAACCCCTGTTGTCACCAGCTCCTGTATTGTCAGCCATTTTTTCTTGTGGATTGGTTTCTGAAGATGAAGAAGTTGTTTCTTGTTCTTGTCTTTGTCTGGCTAGTTGTTTTTTTCCTTGTTTTATTGTTTAGTTACCGAGTAGTAGCTTCGATTTCAGGATCAAATAATAATTGATCTTCTGAAGCTTTACCTCGCAATAGCTAAGAAAAATTGACACTAGCCAATAAGATTACAACAAGAGAGTTCACAAAATAACAAAATAAAAGCTATACAGTATTTTACAAATATTCACAATTGCTTAATTAAACAAAACTCAAGTTATGTAATTTTGACGCAACTCCCCGGCAACGGCGCCAATTTTGTTGAAAGCTTTTTATACTCTCGTTGTTAAATAATATATCCTCCTTTACAGCTTTCAGATCCTCAAGGGATCCAATTGCAGTATAGTCGTATCCACAGGGAGTTGCGAAAATACCGTTCTTGAGCTTGTTTATTAAACAATGAAGTGAAGGATTGGTAAATTGATTTGATATTTAGATAAATAAACAACATAAAAATAAATAGGCAACAAATCAAAGGTAGATCCAGAAGCTTGTTGGGAATTGAATCATATCATAGTTTCATGCATCCATTTACTTAGTACAATAGAATTATCATTTCAATGATTGCCCGCCACCAGTTCTTAACTTGTTCATCGCTTGCGCGCATGAAAAGATCATCAGGTTTCCTTTATTAAGTTGTCACTTTCGTACACAAATTTAACAAAGCACACCAGCGTTATTCCAGATGTTAAAACGGCTAATCCGTCATTTCAGTTACAGCAACGAAGAATTAGATGAATTGATTTAGTTCCAACCTATGATGCCGCTCTCGTGCGCAATCAAACAGTCTGAAATCATGCTTTAGGTAGCAAAGCTAAAACAAGCATTAAGCATAAAATCATTCAAGCAAATCATAGAAACTGATAGATTCATATGCAAAAGTTACATGGATACAATCATACTACAATATTCATCAAAATCCCAACAATAAGAGGATTAGAAATCCATCTTTTAAGAGAATCTCAGAGGCAAGGTTATGGACGCTTACCATGACCCGTTCTCACGCTGTCATGACAACGACCGCCGTGCTTCCTCGATCTCTCGGCTCCTTCACCGGCCTCCTCTTTGTTGCTAAACTAACCTAAGCTTTGAAATACAAATGGAATAAAATAAGAATGAATTCTAGTGGGGGAAGGGATGTTGGAATGAATGGCACGGCCTTTCTATTTATAGGCAAACTTCGAGGCCACCGCTGAGCGGTTAGGGCACACCGTTGAGCGATTAAAGTGTCATTACTGAGCGATAATGGTACTTCTGCTGAGCGGTTTGGTCTTTTCCTGGTGGCTACAGGCTATCATCATTAATGCGGCGGCTATTAGTGGGTGGCGGCGCCGTCTTTGCAGGACGGCGCCGCCTTTGCAATGCGGCGTCAGGTTTTGCAAGGCGGCGCCGCCTTTTGCAGGGCGGCGCCAACCTGTTTGGCGGCTGCAAATGGCTCTGGTGGGTATGACCGTTGAGCGGCCTGGGGTACCTCGCTCAGCGATCTTTGTCATATCTGTGCTAAGCGGCTGGCTTCTATTGCTGAGCGGGCTGCTTCTGATTTCATCTTTTAGCCTCTTTTTTCCTCTTTTGCCCTTTGCTCCATTCTTCTGGGATTATTCTTTAATTAATATGCTTGCATCCATCTTTAGAAATACATTATAAATCCTACAAAATTGGGGAATTTAGTTAGATAATTCTTTAAAACATAAGAAAATAGGTGCCATTTCATTAGGTGAAAATTGTATAAATTTGGCACTTATCACCCACATCCGATGGAAATTCCGATTTGATAGCCTTGATGCTGGTAACTTCCTGGTTGCAACGGCGTGCTCCGGCAATTTTTTTGAGACTCTAGCAAGAAATCGAGATGTGTCGGAACGGGACCGGTGTTTGTGAAAATAACTGAAAGCTACGTAAAATTTCTAAAAGTTACGTGGCTATTTATAGCCACGTCCTGTGCCCTTTTTCTTTTTCTTTTCCCTTTTTCTTTTATTATTTTTCTTTCTTTGCTGTTGTTATTATTATTATTATATTATTATTTATTATATAAATATCTCCAGAGAAGATAAGAAACCTTACCCGGTCTAGTTCTGGTTTCGTCTGATTGCGTTTTGTCCAAAATGTCTCACACCCAGTTGCCCTAAAAATATTCCGGACATACCGTTGTGATCCATCAATTTTTCCCTTCGATCCTAAAGCTACCACTCAGGGATTTTTGACTCTCTTACCGTGTCAAAAAATTCCATGAGTGTTTTCCAGTATCCGAAACGAATTTTGTTCGAGCTGAAACTCGTCCGAGTTCACCAAAAAATTTACTGAATAACGAACCCTAATCCTAATCACTGATCCGGGGTGTGTGGGAGTTAAATTCCCTTCCCTCGGTTTCCTAAACGTCTCCCGACCGCTCTCGGCAGTGTAGCCGACGAGTTTTCCGTGCATGAGGATTCGGGATGTCATAGCTGGATTTCTACCTACGCAGTAAGGCGATTATTGTTTTGTAGTGTGAAAAAGTTACATGGTCTAGTTGAACCATTAATGAGTATGTGCATTAAATGTATTATATATTACTAATCCACTGTATGGTTGTCTTTTGGACCATGTACTTGTATCTGTAACCATAAATGTATGTATATCTTTTATACCGTGTTATCGATGATCGCTTAAGTCTGGTTAGACTCTGTCACTTGCGTATCTATATAATTTCTTGAACACACACGACTCCTAGTTTACAAATTGATAAAGTAAACGAAGGATTTTGAAAACGGTCCATATTTTTGCGTAATAAATACTTGAAAATTTAAAAGTAAGGGTTAGAAGTAACCCAGACACAACAGATAACAACCATGTGCTTGCTACCATGGCGTGGGCAGCTAGCAGGGGTATTACAAAAAAGGACGAAGAGCTTTTATAATTGTCGTGGAATACAAGGAAGATGGCATAATGTGAAACACCCTAGCTAACTGCGTACGCTTAAGTCGTACGTAAAGCTCACTAGGTTGTTTACTACCTGGTGGAAGTACTTATAGTCCATTATTAATTTCTGGAAAATACTGGTTTAGGAAAATAAGGACCGATTTCAAACTTTTACATTATATCAATTATTGCATAAAAATAGGAACCATACGTCAGAAGGAACAATAAATACAAACGGTAGAGCCATTGAGGCTTAACGATCAACAATCTAGTAATAGCAAAACATAAACCGTACATCCATTTGGTCCATCACAAAGAGTCATATAGCTATTATTACAATAAGTAATATACAAGGAACATGTTCAATATATACAATACATGTCCTCAAAATGCAAGGGCTAACTGTAACACTCCTCAGTCTGCCCTTAACAAAATACTGGCTCCTGATGGCTCTGGCGTCCCTGTCCAGTCCTGACCGCCTCACAGCTCCTCGGCCGGTTCGGTCGCATCTTCGTAGTACGAGTCATCACATGTCCCTGGAGTCATAAGGTAGTGGGGGTGAGAACGGTAGGTTCTTAGTGGAAACTGTAGCCTTGGGATCTCGTGGTTCATTTAGTTATACTCCAGGCTGCTCAGGGGTTTCTAAGTGAACATGCATACTAATATCCCTACTGATTATTATCTGGCCTAAAGTCCTGAACGACTTTATCTACCTTACTAAGTAATAGGGGAACTAATCTTTCTTATCTAAGTTCTCGTGCTTATTAACATTACGTATACATACATAACCGTCTCGACCGTTCTCTTGATGATACTTACATGATAACTGCTTATCTTCTTACTTATTTATACTTTCATACATACATTCTTACATACATCATGTAACACCCTAGGTTAGCAGCTTATGCTTAAGTCATAATCTGCGTCTGCTAGGTTGTTATCTGCTGTGTGGGAATACTGGTAGTCCCTAATTTACTTCGGAAAATAATTAAGTTAACTGAAAGTAGGGACCCATTTTTTTTTCTTTTAAACATAAGCTATTATCATGCGTTAAACTAGAGCCATGCGTGTGAACTATCATAAGTCCCAATTAGTCGTATAACAGATAAAAGTGTGCGTCGTCTGTCATACACATACATACATGAACAGTAAAGTAAACAGCACCAAGTGGGTCCAACAGTCAATGTCATACATGTCGGGAAGTCATATACATATCATAAATACTGTATTAATACATCAAAAGGGCTAGACATACTCTAAGCCCATACATACTATTAGTGGCTACAAAAGGGAGTACATCAAAATACACATAAGGCTCGGACTACTAGCAAAAAGGTGGCGTTTGATGACAGGGTCTAAATATAGTGCTGGTCAGGTCTCTGGCTCGTCCTCGCTGAACTCCTCCTCCGGATCCTCCTCGGGGTCCTCCTCCTCCGGCTCTGACTCCTTCGGCTCATACTCCGGCTCGGGCTCGTCCTCCTTGTCATCCTCTTCCATGGCTACCAGAGGATACTCCTCTTCGGGTGAGGAAGGCATTGATACATCTGGCGGCTCTTGGGGGCCGTAGGATGGGCCTGCCTCGTGGTTGGGAGTGCGAGGTGCGAACTGACGGCGATAGTCTCTAGCCGTCCTCATCCGTGCCGTCTGGCGGTAAGCCTTGGGCGGTCACAATCTCACAGAAACTGGGTTGACCTCCACGTCCTTCTCATACGGAATGGGCTCGCCGTCGGCGGAAGTCTCTGGCTAGGGGAATACTGGTGGCTCGACTCGGCGGGGTGTGGGACGATTCACTACCAGTACTGGCCAAAGCTCTGCCTCCTCCCCCGTCTCAGGGTCTACGGTCCTAAATCTGCTGCGTAGGATCTGCCTCTTCTTCGGCGGGGACGTCATCTATCTCGCCTGAAGCCATAAGTGAGTGGGGGTGAGAACGGTGGTTCTCAGTGGTTGACTATGGCATAGGGGGATCTGGTTGCTCAATTATGCTCCGACTGTCCAGGAGATCTCTAAGTGTTCATGCATCTAGACATCCTACCAGTTATTTCTTGCCTAAGTTCCTCGGCGGCTTTATCTAGTTACTAGGTGACAGGGAACTAATCTTTCTTACTAAGTTCTCGTGCTTTCTATCCTTGACCTTTCTGACACTACTACTCATATATGTATGCCTGGTGACCTTGCCCCATGCGTTCCTTATGAGCATGGCGACATGGTCGAGACATAACGACGCTTTAATCACATAGGTATGTATGCAAGGTGATCGTGTCCCATGCGTTCCTTATGAGCCTGGTGACGTACACAATGCATGCGTTCACTTCGAGCCTGCTCTTGTGCACTATGCATGAACTTTAGCATTCTTCATTAACTGGTACCATATGCTTTCTTTTTCTTACGAATACTGGCTCACCCGGGTTAGCGTATTCTCCTTCATCATATCTCATCATCACCTGCACATTATCTTTCTGTACTATTCTGGTTCTTACTTTCATTATTATCTTTATGCATTAACCTTGGGCATAGCATAGTCTCTAGTGGTCTACCCTCATGATGCATGCACGACTCGATACTCATACTCTTGTTCACTGCACCCATAGGTGGCTCATAGTAAAACATATGACAATATAAACTTATAGCATAAACTTCTACTGCTGGGTGCTTGTTGGAATATAATGGACCTCGGACTCCTTTTTCCAGAAACCACTCTCAACGCAAGGGAACCTCCGCGGAACCCACTAAGCTCCTCCCTAGGGGATCGTTCCACCATTCCAGGGGATCTCCGCAGAACCCACTTGGCACCGCTGCTGGCGCCAATCCGAAACTTCAGGAATCCGCTCAGCCGCCCTAGGGTTCCTCCGCAGAACCCCACTCCGTCACCGCTACTGGTGCTCGCTCGGTCCACTCTCCAGGGACCACTCAGTAATCTAGTAGACCGCGCTACTACTTTAGGGACTCCTCCGTGGAACACCACTCAGAACTATTTAGGGACCCACTCAACCGCTCTCAGGGACTGCTCCGTAACTCAAGGGAACCTCCGCAGAACCCACTCGGAACTACTCCGGGTGCCCACTCAGCCTACTTCACGTAACCCTCTCCGCATTCCAGGGGTCCTCCGCGGACCCACTCAGCACCATTTCTGGTTCTCACTCAACTCTCCAGGTAACTCTCTCAGCCTACTTCAGGGATCCTCCGCGGAACCATTCCGCACTATTCCTAGTGGTCACTCAGGACACTCTCTAGGGGACTACTCGACCACATCAGGGGTTCTCCGCGGAACCCCTTCGGTCACCACTACTGACGCCCGCTCTTCAACTCTAAACTCCTCTCCGTCAATCTCCGCGGAACACTCAGCTCTTACCTCCTGGCTTATTTTCTCTCGTTCTCTTACACTCATCCCATGTCCACACTGTAACATCCCGATTTTCCCTTAGGGAAATAATCGTAATCGTAAATATTTAATTAATTTTCGAATCATGATTAGGGAATTAAAATGGGAAACTAATAGGTAGAATATCACTAGGAAACAAGACGTGTCGTGGCAGGAAGTTCGGCAGACAACCGAACAGTCGTTGTTCGCCGACAAAATTTTCTGACGCGCCAAAGGTGTCTATGAAAATAATCTCCCGTAGAAAAATTCACAAAACACCTTTAAATATTAATACCCTTAGGTAGAGGGGAATTAGAGGATCGCGACGGTACAAACGGAATATTTTTCGGACGACCGTGCGCGACGCACCGAGGCTGCGAGCGATAAAACACGAGCGAACCGGAACCGGGAGGAAATGGAATTTCAGCAGCTGAACTAAGAGAGAAGGGCTGCACGGTCTGATTGGGATTTGTCCCATCCCTTAAATCACACTTCACCAAATCCCATCACATGGCCATACCTATGCCCATGCTTTCTACTATTCATCACTTTTTCCAAATTCTAAAATTTAATTAATTTCCCTCACCCTCAGCCCTTAAAACCGAGACCTCACTCACCCAAAGCCAATCCTCTTCTTCACTCCCCTGACGCCTTGCTTTCTTCTCTCCACACGGTTTCTAAAAATTTCCTTCCATACCACCACACTTTGCCTATGGACTACACTTCCATAAACCCAGCAAAACCGTGCAAGAAACAAATGTTTCTTAAAGCTTTCCTTCATTTTTCTCTAAACACAGCCCTCAAGTCTCCTCATCTTTCTCCATTTTCTTTCTTCTAAAAATCAAGAGGAACAACCTCTTCCCCCTCCACCTTGTTCGAAGCTCTTTACCTTGGAGAAAGGAGGAGTTCAAGCTTTGGAAGACAACAAGGCTTGTAGGACTTCACTCAAAGCTCTCCTCACCACCACCAAGTTTTCTACAGGTGGGTAACTATGCATAAATCACCTTCCTTGGTGATCTATATGTGGTTATGTTGAGCATGTGATATAATGCATTTGTTGTCAAAGATTTATTGAGAATAAATATTCTGTTACCTGTTGTTTGTATTTCATGTGTTTTATGATTTATGAATGTTCTTGTTGATGCTGTGTATCGCTGGGTTATGTGGGGCTTTGAGATGATTGTGAGAACACGTGAGAAAATGAGAGAAAACCAGCCACAGAGAGTAAGCGCCGAACGGGTTCCGCGGAGGATCCCTGGAGAGCAGAGAGGGTTACGTGAAGTTGCTGAGCGGTACCAGGAATGGTGCTGAGTGGGGTTCCGCGGAGGAACCTGGAGTGCTGAGTAGGTTATGTGAAGAGTGCTGAGTGGGCACCAAGAATGGTGCTGAGTGGGGTTCCGCGGAGGTCCCCTAGAGTTGTAGAAGAGATCTCCCCAAGCTGTTGAGTGGAGTCTAGAGTTGCTGAGTGAGCACCAGCAGTTTGCTGATGGGTTCCGCGGAGGATCCCTGGAGTGCAGTGCTGAGTGGGTTCCGCGTAGGACCCCTGGAGTGCTGAGAGGGTTAAGTAGAGAGTGCTGAGTGGGTTCCGCGGAGGATCCCTGGAGTGCGGCGCTGAGTGGGTTCCGCGAAGGACCCCTGGAGTGCTGGGAGAGTGGGTTCCGCGGAGGATCCCTGGAATGTTGAGGGGGTTACGTGAAGAGTTCGGAGTGTTTTCCGCGGAGGTTCATGCATTATTATTATTTAAAGTAATATGTATGACTGAAATATGTGAACTATGTGATAAAGTATGTTCATGCATTATGATTATTTAAAGTAATATGTTAGCATGCCATGCATCATGATAAGGTACATTCAGAGGACTAGAAGTTAATCAGGTAATGAGTAAAGATTATAATGGAAATGAACCTTAGGGAACAAGTCATGTCATATTATGTGCGGAAGAAGAGAAGAAAGAAGAAATGTTATGAGAAAGTTAAGATGAGAATATAAAGAAATGCTATGAGAAAGATAAGATGATAATATGCTGAAATGATATGAGAACGAAAGAAAAGAGGAAAGAATATGAGAAACAGAAAGAAAAGATGATATGCTGAAAGAATATGAGAAAGAGAAAGAAAAGTTGATGTGCTGTCGGTAGGTAGCTGGCAGCGGGTTCACTCTTCTGTCGGTAGGTGGCTGGCAGGAGAGATGAACCAATTAGCACAACCCTCCTGTCGGTAGGTAGCTGGCAGGATGCGGGGTCACTTCCCTGTCTGCAGGTGGATGGCAGGGAAGGGGACGATGGTTGTTGTCGGTAGGTAGCTGGCAACGGATTCACAGAGATGAATCAAATAAAGAAAAGAATATGAAAAACTGAAAGCAAGAGAAAAGCATGAAAGAGTAAAGGATAAAAGAAGGAAAGAATTATAGTATGTGATATATGCTTGAATGTATGTATGTATGCAATGTATGTGATAAGGTATGTATGGAAGTATTAACAAATAAGATGAGTAAACAAGTAAGAAGATAAATGAATACGAAGAAGATAAGTAAATATGATGTTAGTACCGTCAAGAGAACGCTCGAGAAGGCTATGTATGGATAAGCGAAGGAAAGTAACAAGCACGAGAACTTAGTAAGAAAGACTAGTTCCCCCCTATCACCTAGTAATGTAGATAAAGTTGTTCAAGACTTTAGGCCAGATCATAATCAGTAGGAATGTTAGTATGCATGTTCACTTAGAAACACCTGAGCGGCGGAATCATAATCGAGTAGAAAAATAAAGAACGATCCCCAAGGTTACCCACTGAGGACCCAAGGTTCTCTCACCCCCACTCCTTTATGATTCTAGGACGGCATGCCATGTACGCCGAGACGGAGCCGGTATCAGAAGACATGCAGAGGTATGAACGTCAGAGGATTCCGAGGAAGCGACAGACAAAGATTTCTGTGTTATGTTTTAGATTAGCTTAAGGGATTATGTGCTCCCTTAGCTCATATGGGAATGTATTATGACTTGTATACTTGATTGTATAATTATGTATTATTATTTGACTGTGCAACTATGTGATGGACCGAATACTTGTATGTTTATGTATTTCTCTTGTAAGATCTCTAACACTGCCACTCTGTAATTAATTATCCCTTAAGTCCATTGGAACTCTATCGTTTGTATCTTTATATGCTATCTTAATCACGCACGGCTTCTACTTTATAAAATGATAATGCACACGAATGATTTTCAAAATGGTCCATATTTTCAAGTAAGAAATATTTGCCAAGCTAAAAGTAGGGCTAGAAGTAACCCCACCAAAGTTGGAAACAACCTAGTG
Organism: Nissolia schottii; assembly: GCA_003254905.1. Classification (NCBI taxonomy): domain Eukaryota; kingdom Viridiplantae; phylum Streptophyta; class Magnoliopsida; order Fabales; family Fabaceae; genus Nissolia; species Nissolia schottii. Next base: position 38,880 of record QANU01103603.1, on the reverse strand, counting down.
CGCTTTGTTTACTACGTACGGGTAAACAGTTAGCTAGGGTGTTTCACACACCACATATTCCAACAGTACCCGATCAACAGCATGAACGTTCAAGAATCATGAAACAACGTGAATATGTCCAGCATGCAACAACAATATTTATCCTCATAGCATTTCTAATTTTTCCTACTCAAAATACACACATAAACATACAATAAAGATCCCATAGACAGGGGTGATGATACTACCCACCTGTAGAAAACTTGGTGGTGGTGAAAGAGAGCTTTGAGTGAAGTCCTGCAAGCCTTGTGGTTTTTCCCAAAGCTTCAGTTCCTCCTTTCTCCAAGGTAAGAACCTTGCACAATGAAGAGGATGATGTTGTTCCTCTTGGTAGTGGGTGTAAGAAAATGAAACCAAGATGAGGAGACTTGGGGGCTGTGATTTTGGTTTGTGGGAGGTGCANTTTTCCCAAAGCTTGAGTTCCTCCTTTCTCCAAGGTGAGAACCTTGCACAATGAAGAGGATGATGTTGTTCCTCTTGGTAGTGGGTGTAAGAAAATGAAACCAAGATGAGGAGACTTGGGGGCTGTGATTTTGGTTTGTGGGAGGTGCAGGAGGGTGGAAGGGTGCTTGATTGCTTGGAGGCAAAGTGTTGTTCTTGGAGCTTGGCTTGAAGTGGGTTTATGGAGAATGTGGATGATGAAGTTTTTCTCTTGTGAACTTGGGGAAGGGCTCGGTTTTGGAGGGCTGAATGTGAGGGAATTAATTGAATTTTAGGATTTAGAAAAAGGTGATGAATAGTGGGAGGTATGGGCATAGGTATGGCTCATGATGTGCTTTGGTTAAGTGTAAGACAAGTAATGGTGATGTAAGTTTGGAAGCATGATTTTGGGGATAATTTTGGACAAAAATCCCAGCTCTTAGACCGTGCGCCCTTCAGCTCTAGCTGCTGAAATTTCACTTTCTCCCAGTTCCGGTTCGCTCGTGTTTTATCACTCGCAGTATCGATGCGTAGCGCACGGTCGTCCGAAAAATATTCCGTTTATACCGTCGCACTCCTCTAATTCTCCCCTACCTAAAGGTAATAATATTTAAAGATGTTTCTGAATTTTTCTCCGGAAGAGTATTTTCACAGACACCCTTTTGTACGTCAAAAAATTCTATTGGCGTACAGCGACCGTTCGGTTGTCGGCCGAACTGCCCATCGCGACACGTCTTATTTCCTAGGGATATTCTACGTAATAATTTCCCATCTTAATTCTCAAATCACGATTAGAGAATTAATTTAATAATTAGGTTTACGATTATTTCTCTAAGGAAAAATCGGGATGTTACACATCACATACAGACAGTCATGCACATATCACATACTTTAGTTCCTTCTTGCTTTCTTTCATACTTTCATACTTTAATTCTTGCATTCTTGAATTCATGGAGCCCTTCCACTCTTGTAGTCGTAGCCTATGACTACAACCTACGTACGTTCCCTATCATTGACGACCCAGCAGCATTCTAACCGGTGTGGTAGCTAACCACGTAAAGCTCATAGGAGGAATGCATCGATCAACGATATGAACAACTATACCCAACTGAAGGGATGGTGAGGGGCCGACCCTGGCGACTCGACCGAGCGTGGTTCTCGATATCCCCGTCATAGCATGCCCTCTTTTGACAATACTTGACGGGATACCCGCACACTGACAGGCATGCCCTTGCGACACCACCTGCAGCGAGCTTCCACTTTCCGCATGCCCTGGTGATGCTACGGAAGCGGGATCGTTCTATTACCCCCATCTAGCATGCCCTGGCGACGCTACTAGACGGGATAACCTCACACTGTAACACCTTAGCTAACTGCATACCCTCGAGTAGTATGCAATGCTCACTAGGTTGTTAATCATTTGGTGGGATTACTTATAGTCCTTTATTATCTTTTGAAAATACAAGATTAAGGAAAATATGGACCATTTTAAAACTTTTCCACTTGTTACTTTATTTGCAAAATATGAGTCACGCGTGAATCAAAGCATATAATACAAATGATAGAGCGGAAGCTTAAAAGTAATAATCATTACTGGCATAAATAATTACATATACAAGTATCTGGTCCATCACAAATTATAACCATCAGAGTATCATAATAGTTTACATATACAAGCCAAATACCTCAAAATACATATCAAAATATCGCAAAATGTCCATCTGATGCCAAACTAGACTGGGTGATCCTCGGTCCTCTACTGCTCCACGTGCGGCTCCTCATAGGGCTCCTCGTAGCCCTCATACTCTTTGCCTGCTCCTGGAAGCATAAGCGAGTAAGGGTGAGAACAGTCGTCCTTAGTGGCTAACCTTAGCATGGGGGATCTCTTTTTCTCGCTTATCAACCCGGCCGCTCAGGTGTTTCTAAGTGAACATGCATACTAACATCCTACTGATTATTATCTGGGCTAAGGTCCTGAATGGCTTTATCTACTTTACTAGGTGACTGGGGAACTAGTCTTGCTTATCTAAGTCCTCGTGCTTGTTAACTTTTCTCGCGTATATACATAGCCGTCTCGAGCGTTCTCTTGACGGTATTTACTTCATACACATGCTCATATACATTATCATATACGTATACATTACATACTCATTCATCATATCATTTCATAATCATTCATTTCATACTTTATGCATGCTAACTTTGAGACTCTCTCATGCGTACCGGCTAACTAATGGACCGGGGCGCATCCTGCTTTCCATGCTCTCGGCTAACTAATGGACCGAGGCTGCGTCGGCTCCCAGCTAACTAATGGACCAGGG
>QANU01103603.1:0-36053 GCA_003254905.1 Nissolia schottii | reverse complement strand
GGGGACTGGTGAAGGGCGTTTCCGCCAAGAGAGATGCTTCCTATCATATAGCTACATACTTGTTCCCTAAGGTTCAATTATGCTCTTTAAACTTTACGTGATTAACCTCTAGTTCTCATGATGCATGATAGCATAACCATTCCTAACATACATATTCTACATGCAATGTTCCACATACATCATCATACATCATCATAAACATAACTCATTCATTCATCATACACATACTCGTAACCACTCAACAACTTCGGGGTCCTCCGCAGAAACCCACTCAACACCACTCCTGGTGCCCACTCAGCACTCTTCACGTAACCCGCTCAGCACTCCAGGGATCCTCTGCGGAACCCATTCAGCACCATTCCTGGTGTCCACTCAGCACTCTTCACGTAACCCTTTCAGCACTCCAGGGATCCTCCGCAGAACCCATTCAGCGCCATCCCAGGTACCCCGCTCATCAACTTTCTAGACTCCTCTCAGTCACTATCCGCGGAACCACTCGGCACCATCCCAGGTGACCACTCATCAACTTTCTAGACTCCTCTCCGCGGAACCACTCAGCACCATCCCAGGTGCCCGCTCATTAACTCTCTAGACTCCTCTCAGTCACTCTCTGCGAAACCACTCGGCACCATCCCAGGTGCCCGCTCATTAACTTTCTAGACTTCTCTCAGTCGCTCTCCGCGGAAACACTCGGCGCTTACTCCTCTACTTATTTTCTCTCATTTCCTCACATTCACACCCCAGGGATCCTCTGCGGAACCCACTCGGCACCGTTCCAGGCGCCGCTCGACAATTCTCTACATACTCCTCTCACTCGTTTTTCGCGGAGCTACCCAGCTACCCAGCTACCCAAGCCAATTCTCTACATACTCATGCATTTCTAACATAATTTATCATAAGGCATACAAGCACATAAACACATACAAGCAAACATAAGCCACCAAGGGGTGACCAAGCCAAGTTTACCCACTTGTAGAAGAACCTGGTGGTGGTAAGGGAAGCTTAGAGTGAAGTCCCACAGCCTTGTTGTTCAAAAGCTTGAGCTTCTCCTTTCTCCAAGGTGAAGAACTTCGAACAAGGTGGAGGGGGGAGAGGTTGTTCCTCTTGATTTTGGAAGGAAGAAAATGAAGAAGGATGAGCAGACTTAGGGGGTTGTGCTTTGGTTCTTGGGAGGTGGAAGAGGGTGGCAAGAATGCTTGGCTTGAAGCTTGATGTTGGGTGGTGTTCTTGGTGCTTGGCTTGGTGTGTGTTTTTGGAGAATGTGGAAGATGAAATTTCTCTTGTAAATTTGGGGGAAGGGAGCTCGGTTTTGGGGTGGCTGAATGGTGAGGAAACTAATTGAATTTTAGGATTTAGAGAAAGGTGATGAATAGTGGAAAGCATGGGCATAGGTATAGCTAGTGTAAGAAAGGTAAGGTGATGTGAGTTTTGGAAGCATGATTTAAGGGATTGGACAAAATTCCCAATCAGCCGTGCAGCCCCCTCTCTCTTAGTTCAGCTGCTGAAATTTTCATTTTCTCCCGGTTTCGGTTCGCTTGTGTTTTATCNATTTTCTCCCGGTTCCGGTTCGCTTGTGTTTTATCGCTCGCAGTCTCGGTGCGTCGCGCACGGTCGTCCGAAAAATATTCCGTTTATACCGTCGCGATCCTCTAATTTCCCCCTACCTAAGGGTATTAATATTTAAAGGTGTTTGTGAATTTTCCCCCGGGGAATTATTTTCACGGACACCTTTTGCGTGCCAGAAAATTTCATCGGCGAACATCGGCCGTTCGGTTGTCCGCCGAACTTCCTATCGCGGCACGTCTTATTTCCTCAGGATATTCTACTTAATAATTTCCCATCTTAATTCTCTAATCAGGATTAGGAAATTAATTTAATAATTATGTTTACGATTATTTCTCTAAGGAAAAATCGGGATGTTACACACACTGCAAGGCATGCCCTGGCGACACCACCTGCAGCGGGCTTCCACCTTCAGTATGCCCTTGTGACATCGCTGAAGTGGGCTTGTCATTTGGACCTTTGTGACGTCACGTCCTGTACCTGTTCTCATAACATTTCATCATCTCTTTCCTTTCTTTATTCTTTTCATGACATGACTTGTTCCCTATGGTTCACTTATAATCTTTACTCATTACGTGATTAACTTCTAGTCCTCTAAAATTGCCCTAGCATGATGCATGGAACTCTAACATATTACATCACATGGTTCATCTACTTTAATCATACACATCATGACTTGTTGGACTATGTGTCTCAAGACAGCCTCCATGAAACATTCAAGTCTCAGACCGCTCAGCGAGACCTTAGGTTCGCTCGACGGTCTGAGCCCTCAGTGCGCTCAGCGGTAAATCATACCGCTCAGCGGTCTGAGGCTCGGTTTTCAAAAATATTTTCCATCCTTATCGCCACGTTCTGCCACCGGCTGCTCAGCGAAACATAGGTCCGCTCAGCGGTACCAAATGCCGCTCAGCGATACCTGGGCGAACCTGAACCTGCTGCTCCTTTGTTTTTCTTACCTTTCTTTTCCTCCTTTCTCATGGCCACTTCTTGAGGTTCTTACACATATTCCAACCATCATAAAACTAACTAGTCCAGGTCACAGGACCCTTCAAAATCATCATCACATCTTAGCAAGAGTTCTAATATACATAAACATACATAGTACAAAGCATACACACACACACACATAATCAAACACAAACACCAAAGAGGTGAGTAAGCTAGAGTTACCCACTTCTTGGGGCTGATTCGGTGGTGTGGGAGAGTCGTCCTTCAAGCCTGGGCACGATCCAAGCTTCCAGCGGAGTTCCTACAGAGTAACCGCGGCGCACACGGGCAGAGTTTCCTCTAGTCCAAAGAGAATTTTTTCTCAAAATTTTCTGCATATGGGGTGGCTATTTATAGCCAAAATCCTGCCCCTAAAAAATACCTTTTTGCCCCCATGCATATTTACAATTTTGCCCTTTTCTATTTTCTTTAATAATTAATTAATTCCAAAAGATAATACAAATGTCACATCAATGAATAGTATTTGAATTTTAAATTAATTTCCCTTGGAATCAGATTAGATCACGTGGGTTTTGGGAAATTTGACTTTTCCCGGTTTCGTTCCGCACGTGTTTTATCGTTCGCAGTCCTGGTACGTCGCGCACGGTCGTCTGAAAAATATTCCGCTTATACAGTCGCGATCCTCTAATTTCCACGGTCGTGGGACTATGGTTACTTTAAGGTATTTGTGAATTTTTCTCCGGAGGAGTATTTTTCACAGATACATTTAACGCGTTGTTAAGCCCTGGTGACTGCAGACCACTATTCTGCTCACGATTTCGTTACTTCCCAACCTTTCCAATTGGGTGTGGGACTATTCTAAGGTGTCTAAAACTTTTCCTGGTACCGGTTAGGTTTCCAGAGACTTGGGGCTCTCTGCTCAATTTTACAGGCTAAACGGAGCTGTCTTAAGGTCCGCGGAATTGTCCGAAACTAAGCAGAACTCCGTTTAACGGTCAGTTTAATCTCATCATCCAATTCTGAGGGTCAGTAAGAATCATTTGAGTGTCATCAAAATTTGTCAAAACCAAACAGAATAATTCCTACGGACTTTCACACATTTACTCACACTAAGGGTTCTACGAGCAATTAATCGAGGAAATTCTTACTAAGAAAAGAGTGGGATGTTACATAATGGAGTTCTAAAAGGCCAAATCCAACAATCAGAGAAGACATGTGACAGCTAAGCAAGGGGCGACTCGAGACTTTAAATAGGGATGATCAGAACCAAATTAAGGAAGAATTTTCACATAGGAAACCCTAGTCTCCATACATCACAGTGATCAGAGAGTGACGAGGGACTTAAGTAAATTTCTCATTTTCTTTTCTTTGTTTATTTTTATTTTCTTTCTTTGTTCGCAATTGTTTCCTTTCATTATAGTTCTTTTTCTTTGACGTTTTATTATCTTTTTCTTGTATGGCTAAAAGGATCCACACAACTTTTTTCGCATCCATTTAATTTATGTGGTGAAAGATTCATCGAATCAGAATCCACGAAAAACACAACATATACAAATTTCTCTTAGAAAATTATTTAAAATAATATTTGTGGTATTAATCTTGTTATTTTCATTTTGAGAGATTTTAATTGTCATTCGAATTTCCATTTTGAGGTTGCCAGGGATATGTTAGGATTTCTAATATCATTTGGGCAAAATTGATTGATAGATGCCTCCACGCAAGAAAGCAAAAATTTGGAGAATGTCATACATAATATTCTTTTTTGATGTTTGGAGATCTTCTTAGCTAATCAGAGGCAATCTTATTTGCTGTGTTAAAATTTTACATCTCTTAAAGATAGAGTCTAAATAATCTTTATAAGTACAATGCCCTATTATTTGATCTAAATTTTGGAGTTGGGTTAAGTCAACTCAATCTTCGATATAGCATTAGAATCTATCCTAAAATTGATAGTGAGCCACCCGCATATAATTATTCATGCAAATTCCACGCTCTCCATGTTCATTCTTGGGCATGAGGGAGTGTGTTAGAGTTCCACATCTCTTACGTTGTGTTTGATTGCTTTGATAGGACAGGAATATAGAGACAGAACGACACAAGAACATGTTTGATTGCTGAGACAAGTACAAAAACTAGTCTCAAGACAAAAAATTAGTGTATTTCGTATACTTTTGTTTTGCACAGAGACAAGACACAGAGACACAACCATTCAAATTAGGATAATGTATTTTTTTCAATTAAATTAATGCAATAAAAGTATTTTAAGTTATTTGGAGTGATTTTATGTTTAGTTTTTATTAAACTAAACAAGATATAAATATAAATAAGTGTATCTTGTACATTTTCACCAAACAGAATACAGAATATAAGACCGATTTGTCATCTTATCTTTTTATATCTTTGCCCTCATGTCTTTGTATTTATGTCCTGTCTCAACAACCAAATACAACCTTAAATATAAAGCCTAAATAATCTTTATTAGTACAAGACAATCCTCCATTTCCATTTGAGCTAATTTTAGAGTTGGGTTAGAATGTATTTGGCATTCAAACCATGTCACATTGTGGATTGTGGATTGTGGATTGTGGTTGACTAGCTAACCTCTTCCTCTGGACCAAATCCCAGCTGGTTCTGGTAACATAGCTTTGAATATAAACATAATAAAATAGAGATCACTTGCTCATTGTAAATCGCTCTTTAAAGTTTCAAACCAAATAATAAGAAATATGACTATACATAGGCACATACATGAAAGAGAGATTATTCGTGCAATAAAAACCATCTTACATAACCTTGATATTAAATAAATGAATAGTTGAGATTTTCTGGGCTGGAAACACTGGAAGAAGAAAAATAAAACCTCGAACACTTATTTATTGAATATGATGATTATGAAAGACTAGTTTGTTGCTCACGTATAATTTTTGTAGACGAAAATATTAAGTACCAAGTTAAAACAGATCAATAACCCGACTAACTTTTACTCGAACAAAAATCTTCATTCTTGCTATCCTGGCAAATGTCTGGTGGCAACAACTGCTCCTGAATACGAGCTGCAAGCTGAGTCACTTTGTTGTCTAATTTAAGGGGACGCCTTAGCAAACCCTATAAACACGGAATTTTTATTATTGATTTGTACTCCCAGCACATAATCATATGCATAACATATCAAACTATGAAAAGGAAATAATATATTACCTCAGAAGCCCATAAGCAATCAAAAGCCTTACGAGGAATTATGTGGATATGAGTCTGAGATGCATTATATAGTGAAAATGAGACGCCTTCCATAAATTGCAGAATGCAAAGAGAAAACTATATGATTGATTCCGGGAAAGTACAAGTAACAGCAATATGTTCTAACATCTTACATGAAATACTACTTGGCCAGCAGCTTGCCCATTGTTAATCAACAGGTTGAATGAATCTGCAGAATTCCAAACATCCCGCGTGGAGTGAGATATAATGTCAAACAAATTATGGAATTTGAAGTGTAAAATTGTTAAACCATGGTACTTTTCAAGGTATTTACAAAAAGCTTTTCATAAAATTATCATAATTCCCATAGAACTATAATCTAACAAATATCTTTACAAATCTCCGTAAATGAGCCTCAAACACAAGTATCAAGATAGATGATCAACAGAGCTGACATGAAAATGACAATTGTAGGGTAATTATACTTTTCCTTAAACAAGTAACAATATCAAAGTTTGATAGCCTGCATTAAAATGGTTAAACTAAGAGAGATCAATAGAAACCACTTTATCAAACAATAATCTAATTATTTACAGGGTGGAAGAATCATGAATCTATAGGATTGATAAAAATATTAGTACAAAACACTGAATATATTATTGATAGATAATACGATACAAAACACTAGCCTAATACCATTATTTATACTAATGGCTAGGTCAAATATTAGTAGTACTAGTACGAGCCCAAGTCCACCAACAAGAAGACTAATAACCCTAGTTAAACACATCAAGAATATGACAGAAATCAGGAATCCTAAGATTGGCTTCCTCAATTAGATGACTAAGTGAATCCACGATGTATTCTGGATATATACTACATTAACTTAAAGATATTCTCAATATTCTATAAGAGTTAAGACTCCCCCTCAAGCTCAAGAAACTGGGAGTCAGAACCATCCAAGCAATGTTGACAACCCATTGACCAAGAAGAATAGAAACAAGGATGACTCATCTCATGCTTCCAGACCTATAACATCCTTGGTTGCACCTCCAGTTGGAAAGCTGAAATCTAAGGCAGCAGCACTTCGTGGATAGCTCTTTCCTCCTCAGATATGGCCATCTACATAGTGATGGCTCCATCTAACGGGGCAACTTTCTCTAATATCTTTGGGGCGACTCCGCCTTGTTGATAGCCTCCTAGCATAGGCCATAAACTTAGTGGTGGCTCAATCTAACAGGCAGCCCTCTTCTCTAATATCTTTCAAGTGGCTTCACCTCATTGGTTGCTCTTTGCATCTAGCCAGGCAGCCCTTTCCTCCAAGTTCAAATACAGTAAGGTGCACTAAATGTTGCCAAGAGGCCAACAACAGGAGCCAAAAGCAAAGATAAACCAGAATTTCAATTTCTCCTTGCTGAAAAACTTGCCAATCACAAAACTGTAACTGTCATCACCCATACGAATCAGAAGCATATTAGAACCACGATACACAAAAGTCAAAAACCAGAACCTAACATTCAAAGGGGTGGAAATCAAATCAACTACCACAGATAAATAACAATATTGCTTCCATATTTTTCCTTTTCCTAAATGGTTACAAACTCATCTAAAACGAGAGGAAGAAAATAACAGGAAAAAATAGAACCAAGAATGTACAAAAGAGTTCCAAGAACTCAGGGAGGGGCTCTTATCAAGGTGGGTGGTACCGCTTTAATACAATATTGAAGCATTATGTAAGAACTGGTATCAGATGCAAAAATAAAAGCAGAAGAATGGATCAACTCTGAGGAAAAGAGCAATACCAGTGTAGCAGTAGCCTCTCTCTGTATATGTATTATTTGCTGCAAGGTGAAGATAGTGTATGGGCACCTATTACTCTCCTAATTCTAATTCTAATTCTACTCCAACTTTATGAGATACCCTCTCAGTATCTTTCACCTCCTTATATTGCTCTCCCCATTCCTTCCCACGACAGAAATGGTGAATTCTCATTCCTTTACTAACTTTGTTAGCTTGGCAAAGTTAGTCACAAAACTCTCTCCCATCATTCCTTGGCCACATGCCTTGCCAGTGCCCCACTCAGTGCCCCACTCATTCTTTTTATTCTATCTAGTGTAAACCTTAGCAAAGGTTAAAATAGGGTTACATGAGGTAACGTTACAATGGGCAGGGATAATATTAACATCATAATTCCTATTAAGGGTCCTAACAACACCACCCTTTTCAAAATCCACCTTGTCCTCACCGTGGAGAGAAGGAAATAGCTTGTTGATATTTGCTGCCAGCCCCTGGACTTTTCAAAATCACGTAGAGCCCGCCACCTGCTGAGTTCGGACGGGCTGCAAGGACTGCTTCTGGTTGCACCTGCAGTTCCCAACTATTTGATAAAGTGTACAGGTTGTGCTTGCACATTCCACGCCATACATTTCTTGAGTAAGGAGATGCGGAAAACTGGATGTGATCTGGAATCAACTGGAGTTTTAAGCTGTAAGCAACAGGCCCAATCTTTTCCACAATGTCATAGGAGCCATAGTATCTACGACTCAACTTTTGGTTGATCCTTTTGGCAAGTGTCTGAAACCGATATTGCTACTTCCAACTCCACCTCTCTCCCCTTCCAGCCAGCATATAAACTTCATTCTGTTCTGAGCTCGCTCTAGTTGGAATTTCAGCTCATCCAACATCCGATTGTGTTCCTCTATTAATACACGAATTTCCTGAATGGTGGACTCTCTTCCACCCCTCAAAAGAGTAGGAGGGTCCCTTCCAAAATGAGCTTTGAAGGGAGTCATGCGTATAGCCCCATGGTAATTGGTATTGTACCAATATTTAGCCCAAGTGAGCCACCTAGGCCATTGTCAAGTTTTGGAGCCTTCGAAACAGCAGAGATAATTCTAAAGACATTTATGGATTGCTTCATTTGTCCCATCCGTCTGGGGATGGTACGTGGAACTAAATTTCAGTTTAGGGCCTTCCAGCCTGAACAAATCAGTCCAAAAGTTACTCATGAATACTTGATCCTGGTCTGAGGCAATGGAGTTGGGAAACCTACGAAGGCATACTACCTTCTTGACAAAAGTGGCAGCCACTTCCTTAGCAGTGTAGGGATGGGATAAAGGACAAAAAATGGACATATTTTTTCATCCTATCATCTACCACTATTATTGTATCCATTCCCATGGCTTTAGGAGCCCACTTATAAAATCCATGGTGAGATCCACCCACATGTTACCTGGAACGGGCAGTGGTTGTAAGAGATCCATAGATGAGAGAGTTTGGTGTTTATTTCTTTGGCAGATTTCACCCTCGATAATGTACTGCTAAATACGATTCTTCATACCCTCCCAATACAATAGACGCAAAAGGTAAAGATATCAGATGCGGAAATAAATGCAAAAGAATGGATAAACTTTGAGGAAAAGTGCTATACCAGTGTAGTAGTAGCCTCTCCCTCTGCATTTGCTGAAAGGTAAAGATAGAAAATGGGTAGCTAGGTGTTCGAGATACCTAGAACTTTCCTAATTCTAATTTTACTCCAGCTTTCCGAGATACCCCACAGTATCTCTCCCACCTCCCTATTTTGCTCTCCCCCTTCCTTCCCACAACAGAATTGGTGAACTTCATTCCTCCACTAACTTTGCAAGCTTGTCAAAGTCAGTTACAAAACTCCCTTCCATCATTCCTTGGCCACATGCCTTGCCCGTGCCCCTTTCATTCTTTTTATTCTTCTTAGTGTAAACCTAAGCAAAGGGTAAAATAGTTACCTGAAGTAACATTACAATGGGCATGGCTAATATTCACATCATCATTCCTATTAAGGGTCCTAACAAATTATGTATTTAGTATTAAAGAAAATGGATAGATAGATAGATGTTAAATTACTCATTTTCATTACTTTCTAAACCCCTTTTAAAATATATGGAGCACTCAAAGATATTCAAGTATCAATACTTGTTATTTCAAAGCAAAGGTGTGTTCGAACCCTGTTCTGGGCATGTAGGACATATGTCTGAGCTGAAATTTANAAGGTAAATAAAATAGTTGAAATATCTCTGTATTTTATTAAGAAAAAACTGAAATTCCAGTGGGGAATTCAGTCAGACTTACAAGAAGATAAATGATAGAAAAACTCACATAAAACAGTAAAAGAACAGTCTGGGAGTAAGGTTCCCTTGGCCCTCCTATTTTCCACTCAAGTTCTGCTTCCCTGCTGCTCCTCTAGCCTCCAATCTGCACTTATAGTGTGGAATAGGAAAGAATCAAGGGGTGAAGCTTGATTTTCTCCTTGAATCTCTCCCTTTCCTTTTCCTTCTCTAATTAATTTATTAATTCCTGATCTGTTGCTGGTCAATCTCGGTTTTCCCCTTTTATTTCTCCTAATTAAAATCTGTTGCTTATTAATTTCCAGATTTGTTGCCCATTAATTCATTATTTCCCTTTCCCCTTCTGTATCTTCTGGAGCAATGAAAAGGAAAAGGAATTATTTTCCTTCCTTTTTGATAATTCAGCTCAGCTTCAGCTATAGCTTTTGTTGGGTATGTAACAATACCCGCCCCTTGAAGAACCACCTTGTCCTCAAGGTGGAAGGAAGGGAAAGCCGCCTAAATCTCTGTCGCTGTCTCCTTCTTGTATTTCCAGGTGTGGCGTTCCGCCTCCTTCACCTTCCTCTCTTTCATCTTCTCCAAGGAGTATAATTTGATAATGCCTTAAAGTGCACTTGTGTTCAGGTCCCCATTTCTCTCCACAGCGAAAACATAACCCTTTTCTCTGCCTTTCAGCCCATTCTTCATTGGAAAGTCGTCTGTTCCACTGTTTCTGATTGTGGCTGCTTGTGTTGCGCTACTTCCTCCCATGGGGTTCGAGTTTTCCCCTATTCTAGTCCCAGAAAAATTACGGTTCAGGTTAGAAATTACCTCTCCCTTGGGGCTGCTCTTATTCTCAAAATGTCCTGTGCGGCTGACATCTGTATTTCGTGAAAATGCTGTCCCTATGGGAACAACTCCCCCTGAGCTACTGTTTTTATGCATTCCCTCTATTCTCCTGCTGGTGGGGTTCACCCCTGCCTCCTTCCATGCTTGATTCCTCCATTCAATGGCCATAGCCCTGTCCATTAAAGCAGGTAGATTATCAAACCTGGTTACTTCCAACTCAGCTTGAATTTCCCGCCATAAACCGTTGGCAAAAAATACACATGAGGGTCTCGGTTCCCAAGTTCCTATGTGTTCTTGCCGCTGCCTCGAATTCTCGCCTATACTGTGCCACGTCCTCCCTCTGTCTTACGTCTAACAATGGTGCCATGGGATTCAAGGCCGCTCCGGGTTGGAACCGCTTAATCAAATCCTCTCGAAACCTTCTCCAATTTGTAAACGGAGTATGGTCCTCCCACCATTCCATCCAATTCAATGCTTCTCCTTCCAACGCCAAGGTAGCAATGTCCATTTTGTCCTCTTGCGATGCTTGGGTAACTCGAAAGTACCTCTCCATTTTGGCCAACCATTCACACGCCCCCCTCCTGAAAAAACTGGTATGTCCAGCTTTTTATTGGCTTCGAATCGTCTAGCTTCCTAGCCATTTTCGCGTCTTTCCCCCCTGCCTCCCGATGCTTCTCCATCTCCTTAGGGTCCCTCACCCTCGTTGCTGCCCGGTTGCTGTTGTTGCATCATTTCCCTCATTTGCCTTAATAGGTTGGCAGACAGATTCTCCCACGCCTGGGTTTGGGCGTTGCTGAGCTCGTCCATCCTCTTCTCTATAGCTTCCATTTTGGCTTCCATTGCGGAGCGGGTAGACACCATGTACAGAACTCCGAGGATCGGTGCTCTGATACCAGTTGTTAGAACTGGTACCAAGGTAAATAAAATAGTTGAAATATCTCTGTATTTTATTAAGAAAAAACTAAGATTCCAGTGGGGAATTCAGTCAGACTTACAAGAAGATAAATGATAGAAAAACTCACATAAAACAGTAAAAGAACAGTCTGGGAGTAAGGTTCCCTTGGCCCTCCTATTTTCCACTCAAGTTCTGCTTCCCTGCTGCTCCTCTAGCCTCCAATCTGCACTTATAGTGTGGAATAGGAAAGAATCAAGGGGTGAAGCTTGATTTTCTCCTGGAATCTCTCCCTTTCCTTTTCCTTCTCTAATTAATTTACTAATTCCTGATCTGCTGCTGGTCAATCTCGGTTTTCCCCTTTTATTTCTCCTAATTAAAATTTGCTGCTTATTAATTTCCAGATTTGTTGCCCGTTAATTCATTATTTCCCTTTCCCCTTCTGTATCTTCTGGAGTAATGAAAAGGAAAATGAATTATTTTCCTTTCTTTTTGATAATTCAGCTCAGCTTCAGCTGCAGCTGTTGTTGGGTATGTAACACAGACACTGACACATGTAGGACACACAGACACATTGACGAGATGTATTTGTGCTTCATAACAAATAACCCTAAATATATTTTTGATAGATAATAGGAGATAAAACACTATTTGAGTCCACAATACATTATGGAAATACTCTACATTAATGTTAAAATATTCTCAATATTCTCTAACACAAAGATTAGTGACTTTTCCTCATTGTTTCCATTAATGTCGTAATGAGGTATCTATCGGATATCTACCATAAGAGTTTGCCTCAAATGAGTAATTTCTATTGAAATATAACGTCTAACCGAAATAACAGAACCAAAGATAGCAAAAGATCAGATAGAAATAAGAGTGTTCAAGTACATACTGCAGCCAGTAGCCTTCATGATTGCATTGCTAATAAAGGGCACTTTTGAACACATTGCAGCTACCACCTGTACCATAAGCCAATTAGAATAGGAAAATAAACAGGACCATTGCATCGCATTACATAATATTTGAATTGATTAAACACACAGGCACATCATTTTGCACATCCTTCTGTTGCATCTTACTGAGTAACAGAATTTGCATATTTTCAAGCTTGGTAAAACGCAAGAATGAACGTATAGAGGTGAGCATTATCCAAAACATTCATAAAATCAATAAGATACGAGCCTACAAGAATGGTGCATACAGACAGGGGCGCTCCTCTTATAGCTGAGGGGAGGCCATTGCCGCCCATGAAATTTTAATTTTTCTTGTCAAAGATATGTTCTTTCTTATTTGGCCCCCCTATAAATTTTGTATATCTAAACTAAAAAAGAAAAATGAGAAATTAGTTAAGTTTAATAATTAAATTTCATCACCTCTCTTTTATTTTTCTACCTTACTCTTTTTTTTTAATGTTTTTTATCTATTAGAAGAGAGAAAATGAATATGCTCTCAGCTCATTTCTTTTTCAACATAGTTGTAAGTAGCATGCAAAATTATGAATTATTTTATATATTTCTTTTGTTTAATATCTAAAGGTCTTAGATTCAATTAAAATTCAATTTTTAATTTTACTTTTTTAAATATTGAGTTAAGCATGACATTTTATGTTGCCTTATGACCCAGAAATTACAAATTCATTTTATGTTGCCCTAGCTCCACCTCTGCATACAAAGAGACTAGGATCTTACATGTAAAAGGAAAAAATGTCAGAGAAAACAGAAGAAGTTCCCACTAAAGCAGATTCCATAGTAAGTTCTCAATTTCTTAAGAAGAAAAATCAGCTCACTTCTCGGAGTCACACTACACTAGGGGGTAGGACTGAGAATTAAATAAGTTCTTTTAATGAATAAGCATAGATACCAACAAATATACATATCATTTCTTGGTCTCAAGCACCAGTATATCAACCTAATTGGGTTTAAATTGTTAGACGTATGACAACAGAAGTATCATTTATCAAAAGAATCTTCGAAAAAAAAGACTTTTCCTTCCGCAGAAAGCATTTATCATCAACTTAAAATTATAAAAATCAGTAAGAAAGCCACAAATTCAATCTTATTGTACAGAGAAAATAACTTACCGAAGGAGGAGTAGCATCCAGTGAAGGAAAATGAGATTTTGGGATGATGAGAGAATGCCTAATAAACAAAGTCTAGATGTGAGAAGCTGATAAACAAACAATTGCATGCAAAATAGTTGAAAGGTAAATGGAATTGAATCGTGAATTTGCGGGCACAAATGATTTCCAAATCAAACAATATGCCATTGAAAAACTATGAAATTATCATAAATGGCATTCAAAATGGATGTTTTGGAATTCTTCTTAGAAACAAAATTTACATTAATTTCCTTTCTCTCCTGCTAAGAACTTCTTGTCTTGAAGGATGTCGTCAAAAAATTCATAGATTGTATGATGGTGACTGACAAGTACTACTAATATTCAGGGACAAGATATACAAAAGAGAAAATAGATGCTTTGCTTTTACTATATGTATGACCATGCATGTATGTGCATAAAATTATGAAATAATACAAAACAATTATGCCTCACAAATCAAAATTATATACCTATATGAAATTGCACCATGAACATATGATACCTTACCCATGACTCAGTGGATATATATCCAATATGCATAGGCACATGTCATCTTCATATAACTGTTGGTTGAAAAAAAAATATACATAGGGTCAAGATTTTGATAGAACATGTTTGGATTTCATATATAAATAATTAAAGATGACAGCAAAAGTTATGTTAAACAAAACGAAAACTAAGCCTTGTCCCACTAAGTGGGGTTGACCTACATGAATCAAACGACGTCAAAATGTCCTGTCACAATTCATGTTTACATTCAAACCATTAAAATTTACACCTTAATAGTTTCACCTATAATTTTTGTAGGTCTCCCTCAACCTTTAGATATTGAATTGTCCCCCAATCTTATCTACGCTCCTTATTTGGAGCTTTTAAAAGTCTTCTCTACATATTCCCAAACCACCTAAAGCGAGATCCTATTATCTTTTCCATAATAGACGTTGCCCAAACTTTCTCACTTATGCCTTCATTCCTAATCCTATATTGTCTAGAGTGTCCATTCATCCAACACAACATCCTGATCTCTGCAACATTAAGTTCATTTTCTTGTTGGATTTTTTCTACCCAACAGTCCCATAAAACAAAAGTTATGTTAAATAAAATGATTGAAAATTTGAACATTTTGGAAGAATTTCACAGAGAGCATCATTCTTAATTTCAAAATGTTCTTTATGACTAAGCATTACAAAGGGAAATATGGTGCTAAGCTCCTACTGTTCGCAGGATCAATGGAAAGGCTGGACCGACTATCCACATCTATAGTCGGCAGCCTTCTTTTGCATTTGCAAGAGACTGATTCCACAACTCAAACCTGTGAACTATGAGTCACATGGCAACAAGGCTTTCCTTTGTGAAATCACCAAAGCTACCAATGGAAAAATTTAGTTGAACATTCAGTGTTATCTATACTCAAAAATATCAATATCACGCTTTTTTTGTAATTTTAAAATGGGAAATTCATCTCTGAATCCTTCTCAAATGCGTAATAAACATGGAAGAAAGAAACAACCCAAAATCTTCAAAACTGGATGCTGTAAAATCTTCAAGTTCTTGAGGCAATCTCAATAATTCTATTCCAATTACTCTCTCTCTTGAACAAAATGTAGCTTGAAGAGAAACTCCAATGATGCAGAAAGCTAACAACTATTTAACACACGTTTTATTCAACAGTCATCATATAGTGTATCGAAGTTTAGAACTGCTAACAGTTAGGGTCTTGCTTTTTTGTTTTTTAATAAAATGGAGGACAAGAGATGCTCAATATAAAAACTAGCAGATACGGATTTCATGTTAAGGAATCTCGTAATTAGGGTTCTAACTGAGTATCCATAGTTCCAAAGTCAGTCAAATCTCAATAATCAACTTAACTTCCTTTGGCCCACGGAATTGGGCATAAAATTGGAATTGGGTTCATTAATTCTAGGTTTTATGTTTGGAGAAACTTTTAGAATTAGAATCACAATTCCAAGTTACAATTCCATGGAATTGAGATATAACTAATCCATCCCCTTCCCAATTCCAAACTTACGAATTAAAAATTGGCATTTCTAATTCTAACTTGTTTACATGTCGCGATTGTCACCATGCCTTGGCTAATTCTTGAACAACAGGACGATGGTGAAGATGCAAGCATCATCATCCCTTGCCTCCTTCTCCATCGCGCGAGACACCCTCAAAGTAGTCTTGTTAGCATCTTAAAAATCATCCCCTCTTGTCCTCTGTGACGGTGGATCACAAAGATAGCAGCAGGACAACTGCTGTCAAACAACACTCATTTATGATTGTACAGGGAAAAGGTGGGGGAGTGGGAAGAAAGTGAGGTCACTGTGATTTTTTATTTCTAGATTTTAACCGAATTTGTAATTTTAATTCTATGTATGTTAAGGCCTAACATTAAAATTCTAAGTCAATTCCAATTATGTTAGAACTGGGATTGAATTTAAAATTCTAAACTAAAATTCCAATTCCAATGCCTAAATGGACCCTAAAGGTCTAGTCAGGTATAGAGTCCTATTAGGCCAATAATAAATAGCCAGTGTCTTTGGAATTTTGGATTAGTTCGGTGTAATCAAGTGAAGGATATTTAGAATACAATGTTCTAGTACTTCTATCAAATTTAAGATTAGAATTATGGATTTTATCAGATTTTGGTGGACTCATCCCACACAAATCCTTTTACCCCTCACATCTATCCACCCACTTCCACAATTTCGCTGCTACTCAATCCTGCCTGCATTAGTATCAACCAAATTTAAAACATTATCAATAACCCCTCCTAGATCAATACACAATTTTGCATACAATTTCATTCCACAAAAGAAGGAACTTATGATTTGTCAGCATCTGTTGTGCTTACTTCATCTGATGGCCTTGTTATTACTTTCCTAGCAACATGCTTAACTAATTTTATTCATGTTCCGAGTCATTACGCAACTAAATTAGGCTGCACAGTCATTTAGTGTTGTTAATGTATGTCAACCATACATCAGTGAGATCATTGCCTGTCCTCTTAGCCCAAGGAATTGGGGCAACAAGTTACCAGTTAGAAGATATCCAGAAGAACCTCCTAAAATATTTGGCAGGAAACCCCTCCTCAGACACATCAATATTTGGCTTGTAAGAACTCCATCATTTACAAAATGGGGAGAATTCATGCAAGGTAAAATCAACTTTGTATTGAACTCACAGGCAATTGGTCTATGATAACTTAATGAACCAGGCCAAATAACCCAGAAAGTTACATAAGGCTATATCAGTTTCTCCATGTTTCAACTTCTTGAATCAAATTTCACTCAAGAACAGGACAATGACATAAATCAATCACGCCAACTTTTTTTGATGGATTAGGATTCGCTCACGCTTAAACAAGCATGACCATGTCATATCAAAGAAGAGATAGACAGACTATGAGATTGTTTGTAACAAACAACATGAGAGGATCTTAATTATTTTCCAAATTTTTGCATCTACTAACCACAACAAATCACTCATATAAACCACTCCTACAGACTAAGAGCAAAAAAAAAAAAAATAAACCTTTAAAGCAGGTGATTCTCCGCGGATAATCTTGCAGAAAACACAATCATTTTGCAAATTCAGCTTCTGGGTATCAGCCACTTTCTTTTCAGCATCATCAGAAGCAGATGCACAGACCGAGCCCGAGAGAGGCAAGCGGCAGGGGCTGAGATGGGAGCACAAGATGGCGAGCCTCCTCGCTGGCTCCATGTACACGGCAACCTAAATCGATGAGTTAAGGTTTTGAGTGAAGGAGCATTGCATGGTGGTGCCTGCAATTGGAAGAAACTGTGAAGAAAGACCAGAAAATGCAACGACCACGCTTCCTTTGTCATTGTGTTTCAGTTTGGTGGTTTTTGTGTAACGCACAACACAAGGCTTTCCTCGTCCACACGTGTGCTAGTGGATAAAAATCAAAGTTTGCTAGGCCGGAAGTGCGAGTCCACGCTCCAAAAATTAACAGAAATAGAATCAGTGGTTTACACAAAAACATGATGGCCCACCTATCGTAAAAGAAATGGCCCCGACTCTTTCTACAAAAACTGCCCAAAAACACTATTCTTTTAAGATGGCCACGTGCCATGCACGTCGGGGTAGGAGGAAAGCCATAGTTTCTCCTTCCTCGTGTTGCAGTGCCGCCAACCATAGAAGAAGGCTTGACCTTCCTCAA
Source organism: Nissolia schottii (assembly GCA_003254905.1). Lineage (NCBI taxonomy): Eukaryota > Viridiplantae > Streptophyta > Magnoliopsida > Fabales > Fabaceae > Nissolia > Nissolia schottii. The sequence continues at coordinate 18,231 of QANU01103603.1, read as the reverse complement.
TTTACACAACCGTCGAAGGGATGCTGACTTCTTCCTCGCCCAATTTTATCTATAAAAAATTGAGTCTTTTACGCTATTTGTCATCTGTAAGTAAGTAAAGCATCTCCTTTTTGTGTGTAAGTGAGGAACAAAAGAAAAATAATTATGGGGTATATTATTTGTGAGACTTTTGAATCAGAAATGAAGAGTAATATTTCACATGAGTTATTGGGGAATGAAGTGAGAGTTTCAGTGACTCCAAATAATTTCTCACAGTCTATTTTAACAGTCATTAATATTTATTTTTATGAATGTTATTTTATGCATATTATGAGCAAAGTTATGATATATTATCAAGAAATGTTTTAAAAAATATTTTAGGAAACATTTTCAACGATATGTAAAGAACAATTTTAAAAATATTTCATAAAAAATATTTACAAACTCATGAAACCTTTTTTTACCTACATGTGGGACTATTTAATAATAAGTAAGACATTGTGTACACCCTAGGTAGCAGCTTATGCTTAAGTCATAATCCGCGTCCGCTAGGTTGTTATGCGTCATGTGGAAATACTCGTAATCCCTAGCTATCGATGGAAAATAGTTCTGTTATCTCAAAATATGGACCTTTTTTTTTCCTTCTTACCATAAGTTACTATTATATTTCAATTAGGAGCCATGCGCATGGGAGCTATATCTTGTGCTCGATACGTGCGAATAACGGGACTATAGTAAGCTAATAGCAAAGCTACAGTGAATTTAGCAAACATCCATGCATAAATTACACACACTGGGTCCATTGACTATTAATTTACAGTTACTGTACAATTATTCATACAAACTTGTTCATACATATTAGTCCTAGAAAATATACAATACAGCAGTTACCATACACATATACATATTCCTAAGGTCAAACCAAAAGGGGCGGTCGCGTCGCAGGTTAGCAAAACTGTTACAGGAGACATCGACTGGTCACGGGGGTGCTCTAGCATTACTCCTCAGGTTTAGGGGTCAGTGTCTTCCTCCTCCTCGTCCTCATCCTCATCCTCCTCTTCCTTCGGCGAGTCCTCGCTCATTAGGTCATCCTCTGCTAGTTTGTCCGCTTCTGCCGGGGGAGTTCTTGGGATAGCTGGCCAGTCCCTGTGCATTGTGGAAGGACTGGCTTTTGCATCGTGGGCCCATGGCGCAAACTGTCGATGGTAGAAGAAAGCGACTCGTGTAACATCCCAAATTTTTCCCTTATAAATATTTCGCGAAAATTGGCAATTTTGCCTAATTAAAGGCACAATTAGGACGATTATTTGGACTGAAAAAATTATTTAAAACATTAATTGCTTCCAAACGCCGGTTGAAATAATTGTTTCATGGTCTTGCGGGATGCCGCAAGGTCCATGCCAATTTTTGGCCAAATCGAAAATCTCGTCAGGTCCCAAAGGTATCCGTAAAATATACTCTCACGGAGAAATATTTACGAATACCTTAACCTGACATACCACTATGACCAGGAAAATTAGTAGATCGCGGATATGTAACATCCCGCGTTCCTGTAGAGAAATAATCGTCGAAATTAGACCTAATTAATTTCTAAAACATGAACTAGGGAGGGTTAGGGTGGAAAATTGGTGGGGTAAATGCCCATAGGATGTAACCCCCTAGCTAGCTAGCCTACGCTTAAGTCGCAAGCTTGCTGGCTAAGTTGTTATCTGCTCTGGTGGGGATAGTACTTAGCCCCATTTGTACATTGAACATATTGTTACCCAAAATATGGACCAGATTAAAATTTTCTTTTGTACGTCACATATAATAAAATTAGGAGCCTTGTTGCGTTTAGAGCATACATCGCGAGCGGAAATATAGCGTGCTTAACTGATAAAAGATGAAAATACTTAACATATGTCATAATTACAAACATGGTCCGTCATACATACATCAACAAGTATATAAGTACATAAGTTATAATTTACATAATAAGTACAAAGATCGCCAAAATGGTGCACATAAACATATATACTATCCACTAGCTAAAGGTCTACTCATCCGCCGTCCGGCCCTGAAATGCCTCCTCCTCATACAGCTCAGCTCCCTGTTCTCCATCAAAACCTGAAGTCATGGATGAGTGGGGTGAGAACATGGCGCTCTCAGTGGGAAACCTTAGGGATTAGGGAACTTCTTTTTCCTCATACATACCTCAGGCCGCTCAGGGAATTCTAGGTGTTACAGTTATACTATCACCCTACTGATTTTAAGATCCATACTAAGCCTGAGCAGCTTTATCTAAATTAACTAGGTGACTGGGGAACCTATTCTTCATTACTAAGTTATCTGTCCTCTACCTTACTTCCTAAGTTGCACATAATCACATAGTCACATAATCACATAATAAGCTTCAGTGCGCGTCCACTTATAACCGTGCCCATTTTAATTATAAGCTTCTTCGCACCTCCACTTATGTACAGTTATATCACATAGAGCACATACTTCAAGCTCAACCCCCCCGTAACGGTGGCCTACCGCCACAGGCTTCCTTAGTGTCTCAGTACCGTGAGGACTAGGCCGCGCTAAACCTTAGTAGCTCACGATAGGAGAATCCACCCTTATGCTAGGGGTGGCGAGGGGACCCTACCCCGTCCTTATGCTAGGGACAAGGCATGCCCAGGGTTCAACTTGCCCTTCCTGCCGGCTAGTGGCACAGCTAGGAAGAGATTCCTTTTTCCTTTCTTTCCTTTTCCTTTTTGGGACTTAGTGACGTCATGCCCGATACCTTTCCTTTCTGTTTTTTTTCCTTTCCTTTCCTTTCTTTTCCTTTTTGTAAAACCATTTTCCATGACACATAATCACATAACATTCATCATTCCAGTCCATTCCAATTACAGTTCATATGCATTAAACATAAAGCCTTAGTTCATAACCTTTATCATACTTTTAGAAAGCCTTGAACGTACACCCTTAATTCATAACATTTAACTTACTTTAGTAAAATCAGTAGATCCATGGATAATTGCAAGCAGTATAAAAATTGAGGTTTTTGTTTAGAAAATGACAAGTTTTTGAAAAGGGGAAATCTGTCTTCGTTCAGGCCGCTCAGCGCCTCGGGTGTACCGCTCAGCGCTGCAGGCCGCTCAGCGGTCATCACTGGCCGCTCAACGCTTACAGTCCGCTCAGAGGAAAACCTTGCCGCTCAGCGGTCCCTGACGAATTTCAGCCCCTAATTCTTGCAATTTTCCATGTTCTACAAAGTTTCTAACCATCAAGCCTCAAAGCATGTTTTTCCAGCATTCCTTATTCATTTCTAACAACCATAAACATACATCAAATTTCTCTAAAATCATTTCCATAACAAATCAAACACATGTTCATGCTTTCCTAACCTATGTTCGTGTAACACTTAGCATCTCTAGCACATAGCCACATATTCACACAATTTCCACCATCATCATCAAAGAACATAAACCCAGCAAGAACCTAATCTATCCTAGCATACATATCACAAGCATGGCATCAAACATCTTAAGCCACATGGACAGTGGTTATGTCAGATTTACCCACCTTTTCCCCGGCTCCAACGGTTCTTGCTTGCTCCTAGCTTGCTTGGCTGCCTCTTAGCTCCCCTTGGCCGAATTTGCTGCAGCTGTCCTTAGGGTTTTGGTGTTATTTTCGTGGGTTTGGGTTAGGGGGTTCCTGAGGGAAGTGAACTGGGCTTAAGGCAGGCGGTGTCTAGGTCTCCAGTTTGACAGAACGGCGGTCGATCGGCAAACGGACAGAGGTCTGGCAAGGTTTCTAATTTTTCCTCTTCATTTTCGATTTTGGGGTGCTATTTATAGCCCAAGGGCTGATTGCCCACTTTACCATTTTGCCCTGTGCCCAAAATTACAATAATGCCCTTTTTAATTACTTTTCTAATTATTTAATTAGTTTGGATAATACTAAGGTCAAATCAAGTCACATTAAGGCATTTTTAATTATTTTTCTTGAAAAATCTGCCTTCCCCACGTGCTGAATCTGATTGGGCCCCACCCCGGTCCCGTTTCGCTCGTTCTTGATCGTTCGCAGTCCCAGTGCGTCACGCACGGTTGTCCGAAAAATATTCCGCTTATACTGTCGCGATCCTCTAATTTCCCTCTTCCTAAGAATATTATTTTTAGAAGGTATTTGTGAATTTTTCTCCGGAGGAGTATTTTTCACAGAAACCTTTAATACATCGTTAAGCTTTCGCGTCTGTGAACAACCGTTCCGCTTGCGGTTTCGCTCTCTCCCGAACTTCCCAATAAGGCTGTGGGGGTTAATCTAAGGTATTTGGGACTTTCTCCCGGTATAGGTTGGATTCCCAGAGACTTGAGACTCTCTGCTCGGTTCTACTGGCTAAACGGGGCCAAACGGGACTGTTCGGGTGTCTGCGGAATCGTTCGAAACCGAACCGATTTCCATTTTTTCGCCAGTCTAAGTTTTTCATCCATCTCTAGGGGTCGAGGGGAATCATTTGAGTGTCAGCAAAATTTATCAAATCCCTACATAGAAATTTCTACTGACCTCTACAAGTTAATTCACACAATCAACTCAGCGAACAATCTACTAAGAGTTATTTGGGGAAATCTTCACTAAGAAAGGAGTGGGATGTTACATTCCACCCCCCTTAGAAAAATTTCGTCCTCGAAATTTAGGTGTATGAATAACTCGTACCTTTCGAATAGCTCTGGGTAGGCCTTCTTCATGTCGTCTTCAAGATTCCATGTTTGCTCTTCTAATTCCCCATTCATCCACACTACTCGTACCATAGGAATTTCCTTATTCCGTGTCTTGCGAGTCTTGTGGTCAATGATCCGCTGAGGTGTGAGTGGTAGGGCCAAATCTTCCCTCAGTTGTATCTGTTCTGGCTCTAGTACGTGATCGGGGGAAGCATAATACTTGCGTAGCTGGGAGACGTGGAAGACATTGTAGAGGTTTGCTAAAGTCGGCGGAAAGGCTATCTGATACGCTACAAGCCCAATGAGTTCCAGGATCTGGAAAGGTCAGATGAATCGTGGGTTCAGCTTCTTAATCCTCAAAGACCTTCCAATACCTGTGGCTAGAGTAACCTTCAGGAAGACATGATCTCCCTCTTGGAACTCGAGTGGTCTTCTCCGGTTATCGGCATAGCTTTTCTGTCGGCTCTGTGCGGTGAGCATTCTCTGTCGTATCAGCTTCATCAATTCTTCTGCCTCTTGTGTCTCATCAGGGTCTAAATTGCGATACTGCCTACTGTCGTTCTAGCAGAGTGGTGACTAGCATTTCTGGCCGTATAGAGCTTCAAACGGCGCCATGCCTATGCTGGCTTGGTAACTGTTATTATATGCAAACTCTACAAATGGCAGTATTTCTTCCCAATTCCCTGGTATATCAAGCGCACAGGCTCACAGCATATCCTCTAAAGTCTGGATGGTCCGCTCTGACTGACCGTCTGTCTGCGGATAATATGCGAAACTTAGGTGCAATTGAGACCCGTATGCCTTCTGAAAAGCAGTCCAGAACTTGGAAGTAAACCTGGGATCTCTGTCTGAGATGATGGAGGACGGTACCCCGTGCAATCTTACCACTTCTTTAACGTACAGCTGCATGAGCTTCTCCAGTGGATAAGTCATTTTGATGGGAATAAAGTGAGCAGCCTTGGTTAGTCTGTCCACAATTACCCAAATAGCATCTACTCCCGTTCGAGTGCGCGGTAAACTCGAGACAAAGTCCATCGCTATAGCATCCCACTTCTACTCTGGAACTTCTGGAGGATGGAGCAACCCAGGCGGTTTCCGATGCTCGATCTTTACCTTCTGACAGACCAAGCATTTCTGTACCCAGTTCTCGACATCTTTCTTCAAACCTGGCCACCAAAACATCTTCCTGAGATCATGATACATCTTGGTGGTTCCTGGGTGCATCGTGAACTGGCTTTTGTGCCCTTCCCGTAGGATGTCCTCCCTCAAACTGTCTTGATCGGGGACACACAACCGTTGATTGAACCTCAGTGTCTCATCACCTCCTGTGGTCACCTCTGGAAACTTCCCCTCTTCTACCGCTCGCTTGAACTCGCACCAAGTTTCTTCTTGACAACTCTGCTGTGCTCTCTTAATCCATTGCTGAAAGTCACTGGTGATTTGCAAGTAGCACACCTGCATACCACCCATTCTGGGCACTATATCCACGTTGAGGTTCCGGAACTCTTCAATTAACTTCGCTTCTTGCACCATCATCTGTGCTGCGTGCAAGGATTTCCGACTTAACGCGTCTGCTACCACGTTCGCCTTTCTAGGGTGGTAGTTGAGACTGAAGTCGTAATCTTTGAGAAATTCCATCCATCTTCGCTGTCTCATGTTGAGTTCCTTTTGGTCGAATAAGTATTTCAGACTCTGGTGATCTGAAAATACCTCAAACCGTACTCTATATAGATAGTGCCTCCAGATCTTCAGTGCAAACACCACTGCAGCCAACTCCAAGTCATGTGTGGGATAGTTGATCTCGTGAGGCCGCAACTGCCTTGAAGCATATGCTATTACCTGGCAGTTCTGCATTAACACACATCCCAACCCTGCGCCAGATGCATCACAATATACCACAAAGGGTGCTTGAGGGTCAGGTAGCACCAACACTGGGGTGGTGGTTAGTTTCTCCTTCAGCTCACAAAAACTGTTCTCACATTCCGGCGTCCATTCCATTCTTGCTCATTTCCTGGTAAGCTTGGTTAAGGGCAACGCGATCTGCGAAAATCCCTGGATGAACCTCCGGTAGTAACCTTCCAACCCTAGGAAACTCCGGATCTCAGTAATAGAAGTCGGGCGCTCCCAGGCTTTGACTGCCTCAACCTTCGCTGGATCCACCATCACTCCGTGCTCTGTCACTACATGCCCAAGGAACTATACTTCTTTGCTCCAGAACTCACACTTGGAGAGCTTGGCATAAATCTTCTTCTCTCGTAGGATCTGCAGTATTAATCTCAAATGCTCGGCGTGCTCCTCTTCGTTCTTCGAGTACATCAGTATGTCATCAATGAATACGATGACGCACACATCCAAATAAGCACGGAAAATCCTATTCATATAGTCCATGAATATAGCAGGTGCATTCGTCAATCCAAACGACATTATCGTAAACTCGTAGTGGCCATAACGAGATCGGAATGCCGTCCTAGGGATATCCTCCTCTCGCACCCGAATCTGATGATACCCTGATCGCAGATCTATTTTGGAGAACACTTGGGCACCCTTCAGCTGATCTAGCAAATCATCAATCCTAAGCAGCGGGTATTTGTTCTTGATCGTCACCTTGTTCAGCTGCCTATAGTCAATGCACATCCTCATGGTGCCATATTTCTTCTTTACAAACAGCACGGGTGCTCCCCATGGCGATGCACTTGGTCAGATGAACTTCTTCTCCATCAGCTCCTCCAATTGTTTCTTTAACTCCTGTAACTCCAACGGGGCCATTCTATATGGAACAATGGAGATAGGACCGGTTCCTGGCACCAGGTCAATTGAGAACTCCACTTCCCGCCTTGGAGGAAATTCCGGAATATCACCAGGAAGTACATCAGGATACTTCCTTACCACGGGAATGTCTTCAATCTTCAATTCCCTCGGGGTAACCTCTGAAGATGTCAGGAAAATGTATTCTTGATTTCCCATCGGGCAACAGTACAACATGGATGGCTCTCCTCTCGGAACGGGTACACTAACGTCGTCTCCCGGAAAGATTACCAATTTCCTGGCACAATCCAAAATTACCCGATTGGCATGCAACCAATCCATCCCTAGGATTATGTCCAATCCGACTAGGGGAAGACAAATCAAATCTGCTACAACCCATCGTTCCTGTACTTGCAGCGAACAACCAAGACATGCACGACGTGTAACTATAGGTGGTGCAGTGGGTGTAGACACATTCAGCTCATATGGAAACAATGTGAAGGGCAATTCAAGCTCCTTCGCCCTAGCCTCGGATACAAAGGAGTGAGATGCTCCAGAGTCATACAACATCTTCAAAATCTTGCCTTGAAGCAGACACTTACCCTGCAGTAGACCTTCGTCCTCTTGTACTTCTTCAGTTGCCATTGTGAATACTCTGCCCACACGTTGTTCGGGGGGAAGTGTTGGACACTCCCTTGCAAAGTGGCCGCTCCTACTACACCTATAACAGGCATTCTGTCCCGCCAAACATTCCCCTGAGTGGGCCTTTCCGCACTTTGGACACGGTGGCGGTACATTCTTTCCTGGCTGCACTTTCTGGTACTGGTTTTTGCCTTGTGGCTGAGGTCGGGCTACTGGTGGCCGGGCTAATGGTGGCCCACCACTTGAGGGCACCAGTCTCAACGGAGCTCCCCGTATCCCCTGTTGCGGTTGCGGAGCGTACTGACCCGGGCTTCTACCTGTAAAGGGAGTAGGGAAAGGGCTCCTTTTCCTTGGGTCCCACCGTGAACTCCCTGAGTCCACCATCTTCCTCTTATTCTTGACCATCTCTAATCACTGATTTGCCTCCTTCTGTGCTAGACAACGGTTTACCAGAGTGGCGTAATCTGGCAAGCCCCAGGTAGGAATGAACACCTGCATCTCCGGTCTGAGCCCTTGTTGATATCTCTTACACTTCCACTGCTCACTTGGCCGAAGCTGATATGTGCTGCAGTACCGGCATAGCCACTCAAACTTGGCCGTGTACTCAGCCACTAACATCGTCCCCTGTTTCAACTCCAGGAACTCTATCTCCTTCCGGTCTTGCAGTTCCTGTGGGAAATATTTCTCCAGAAACATCGCCGTGAACTGACCCCATGTGACGGGAGCTACCTGTTGCTCCAAAACCAGTCTAGCTATCTCCCACCATTCCCCTGCAGCTCCCTCTAGCTGCCTAGCTGCGAACTTTACCTTCTGTGCTTCGGTACATGCTAGGTCCTCAAAAACTTGTTCCATCTTCCTAATCCAGCTATGGACCATATCGGGGTCCACTACTCTCTCGAACTTGGGCGGATTCGCCTGCATGAACTGGATATACTTCTGACCATCTACCTCTTGCGGTGTCTGTGGGGCATTCCTCTGAATCAATGCAGTGACTATCTGAGCATTCGTGTGGACCATTTCTCGGAGGATGTCCCCAAGGCCCCCCTGCTCGTGGTTGCGTTGTGCTAGATCCCTACGCGGCTGCATGGCTAGGCGTTGTACCTACACAAATCCCAAGGTGATCAGTCTCAGGAAAGGCTAGTACACTTAACTTAGAACATACAACGTAGTAGAGTCATGCACCGTGAACATGCTCGAAAGCATAATGCAGCTCAGCCCCAGGCCCTTTAAGGACAAAATTGCTCTGATACCAAATGTAACCTCCTAGCTAGCTAGCCTACGCTTAAGTCGCAAGCTTGCTGGCTAAGTTGTTATCTGCTCTGGTGGGGATAGTACTTAGTCCCATTTGTACATTGAACATATTGTTACCCAAAATATGAACCAGATTAAAATTTTCTTTGACGTCACATATAATAAAATTAGGAGCCTTGTTGCGTTTAGAGCATACATCGCGAGCAGAAATATAGCATGCTTAATTGATAGAAGATGAAAGTAAATAACATATGTCATAATTACAAACATGGTCCGTCATACATACATAAACAAGTATATGAGTACATGAGTTATAATTTACATAATAAGTACAAGGATCGCAAAATGGTGCACATAAGCATATATACTATCTTCCAGCTAAAGATCTACTCATCCGCCGTCCGCCCCTGGAATGCCTCCTTCTCATACAGCTCGGCTCCTTGTTCTCCATCAAAACCTGAAGTCATGGATGAGTGGGGTGAGAACATGGCGCTCTCAGTGGGAAACCTTAGGGATTAGGGAATTTCTTTTTCCTCATACATACCTCAGGCAGCTTAGGGAATTCTAGGTGTTACAGTTATACTATCACCCTACTGATTTTAAGATCCATACTAAGCCTGAGCAGCTTTATCTAAATTAACTAGGTGACTGGGGAACCTATTCTTCGTTACTAAGTTATCTGTCCTCTACCTTACTTCCTAAGTTGCACATAATCACATAGTCACATAATCACATAATAAGCTTCGGTGTGCGTCCACTTATAACCGTGCCCATTTTAATTATAAGCTTCTTCGCACCTCCACTTATGTACAGTTATATCACTTAGAGCACATACTTCAAGCTCAACCCCCCCGTAACGGTGGCCTACCGCGACAGGCTTCCTTGTTGTCTCAGTATCGTGAGGACTGGGCCGCGCTAAACCTCAGTAGCTCACGATAGGAGAATCCATCCTTATGCTAGGGGTGGCGAGGGGACCCTACCCCGTCCTTATGCTAGGGACAAGGCATGCCCAGGGTTCAGCTTGCCTTTCCTGCCGGCTATTACGCACAGCTAGGAAAAGATTCCTTTTTCCTTCCTTTCCTTTTTCCTTTTAGGGACTTAGTGACGTCATGCCCGATACCTTTCCTTTTCCTTTCCTTTCTTTTCTTTTTCCTTTCCTTTCCTTTCTTTTCTTTTTCCTTTCCTTTCCTTTTGTAAAACCATTTTCCATGACACATAATCACATAGCATTCATCATTACAGTTCATCAAATCCAGTCCATTTCATTTACAGTCCATAAGCATTAAACATAAAGCTTTATTTCATGATCTTGTCATACCTTAAAACATTTAAACATAAATCCTTAAATCATAACATACTTAATAAAATCAGTAGATCCATGGATAATTGCAAGCAGTATAAAAATTATGTTTTAAGAAATGTTTTTGTACACATAAAAATTGATAATTTTCGAAAAGGGAGTTCTGGCCTTCGTCAGACCGCTCAGTGCACCCTGACGAATTTCAGCTCCTAATTCCTGCAATATTCCCTGTTCTACAAGGTTCCTAAACATCAATCCTTAGAACATTTCTTTCATCATTTCCAACCAATTTCTAATAGCCATAAACATACTTTCAAACATCCAAAAATCATTTCCATAATCAAGTTCATATTCTCCTAACCGTCTAGTCACAAAGCATATAGCATATCTGACACATAAAGCACATATTCACCTAACAATTCATCAAAGAGGCATTCAATAAGAACAAAGAGGCATCAAATAAGAAAACCTAGCATAATCTAACATAGAACACATCACAAATGAAACTCAAGCGTCCTAGACCACATAGACAGTGGTTATGTTAGGTTTACCCACCGTTACCGTGGTGCCGACGGTTCCGGCTTGCTCCTAGCTTGCTTGGCTGCCTCCTAGCTCCTCATGTCCGAATTTGCTGCAGCTTTCCATGGGTTCTTGGAGTGATTTTCGTGGCTAAGGGTTAGGGGATTCGTGGAGGAAGTGAACTGGGTTTAAGGCAGGCGGTGTCTGGGTCTCCGGTTTGTCAGAACAGCAGTCGATCGACAAACGGACAGAGTTCTGGCAAGGATTCCAATTTTTCATGTCATTTTCGGTTTTGGGGTGGTATTTATAGCCCAAGAGCTGATTGCCACTTTACCATTTTGCCCTTGGCCCAAAATTACCAAAATGCCATTTTAATTTCATTTTCTATTTATTTAATTGATTTGGATAATACCTAGGTCAAATCAAGTCACATCAAGGCATATTTAATTATTTTTCTTGAAAATATCTGCCTTTTCTTGAAAATATCTGCCTCCCCACGTGCTAAATCAGATTGGGCCCCACCTCGGTCCCGTTTCGCTCGTTTTTGATCGTTCGCAGTCCCGGTGCGTCGCGCACGGTCGTCCGAAAAATATTCCGCTTATACCGTCGCGATCCTCTAATTTCCCTCTTCCTAAGAATATTATTTTTAGAAGGTGTTTGTGAATTTTTCTCCGGAGGAGTATTTTTCACAAATACCTTTAATACATCGTTAAGCTTTCGCGTCTGTGAACAACCGTTCCGCTTGCGGATTCGCTCTCTCCCGAACTTCCCAATAAGGCTGTGGGGTTAATCTAAGGTATTTGGGACTTTCTCCCGGTATAGGTTGGATTCCCAGAGACTTCAGACTCTCTGCTCGGTTCTACTGGCTAAACGGGGCCAAACGGGACTGTTCGATTGTCTGCGGAATCGTCCGAAACCGAACCGATTTCCGTTTTTTCGCCAGTCTAAGTTTTTCATCCATCTCTAGGGGTCGAGAGGAATCATTTGAGTGTCAGCAGAATTTATCTAATCCCTACATAGAAATTTCTACTGACCTCTACAAGTTAATTCACACAATCAACTCAGCGAACAATCTACTAAGAGTTATTTGGGTAAATCTTCGCTAAGAAAGGAGTGGGATGTTACATAGGATATGTGGGTAGTCGCAGTAAAAAGTCTCGCAGACTGCTGAACTGCGAGTGTTTGCCGTTGTAATTTTACGACGTGTAAAAAGGTACCGTGAAAATACTCCTCCAGAGGAAAATTCACAAACACTTTTCTATTTTAATAATCTTGGGTAGAGGGAAATTAGAGGATCGCGACGATTCAAACGGAATATTTTTCGGACGACCGTGCGCGACGCACCGATACTATGAGTGATAAAAAAAAAAAGAGCGAAACGGAACCGGGGAAAAAGGGGAATCTGATAGCAGCACGTGAGGAATCATATTTGGGGAGGAATTAATTTTTTATTTCAAATACTATTCATGATTTGATTTGTTTATCCCTTTTAATTAATTAATTAAAAAGAAAAATAATAATGGCATTATGGTAATTAATAAGAAGGGCAAATGGGTAATTTCGGGAGGCTGATTGGTGGCTATAAATAGCCAACGATGGCAGCCCATATTCTTTGAAAAATTCAAAACATATCAGAAACTCTGTCCGTTCGCCGACCGATCGAGCTGACCGGAAACCGACGGAAGCCAAGACCGAGCTTAAGACTTTGAGGACTACCTTTCCCCCCCACCATCATCACCAACTCAGCTTTAGGAAGTGGGTAACATAGGCTAGGCACCTCCTTTGGTGTTCTTTTGGTTTATGTTTATGCATGTGCTTGTATGTGAATATATGTGTTAGAAATGTTTTGTTAGGAGTTAGGTTAGGTGATTATGGTTAGGATGATATAGGGAGTGGTTAAGAGGTACAAATGATGCAGGTTTGAGGCCCAAAAACTTGGGAGAAATGGGGAAGAAACATGGAAAAAAGCCTTGCTGTTAGCTTTGGTTAGGTGCTGTACGCACCAGATCGCTGAGCTGCCAAGAGGGCGCTGAGCGGCCTGGAGCGGCACAACATCTTTGATCGAAGTCAAACCTCGCGTGGTTGGAGGGCCAGGGCATATTGCTGAGCGATACCTCATTCGCTGAGCGATATGACGTGGACGCCACGTAAGTGGATAAGTCTGACTCAGGATCCTTGGGAGTCGAACGGGTGCTGAGCGAAGGGGAACCACCCGCTGAGCGATGAGAGCCAATGGCGCTGAGCGGAGGTACCAATCTGCTGAGCGATACGAGCCTTAAGCGTTGAGCGGAGGGGTCCTTTGCGCTGAGCGGCGCTGAGCCCGAGGGTACTGGTCAGTTTTATCTAAGTAGAAAAGACTATGTAAGAAGTTTAGGTGTATGAGCTGTTATTTTGCATGAGCCACCCACGGGGTGCAGTGAACGAGGACAGAGCATGAGTATCGAGTCTTGCATGCATTCATGAGGCAGTGTTGCCACAGGACTTAGGGCAACCATAGATCACTAGAATTGAATGAACTAATGTGCAAAGATGGTAACTTAAGTTAGGGAAAACAGTTAAGTCTAAAGACGGGCCCCGGCCACAGAGGGTCGGAGTAGCCCAAAGTTATGACATAGTTATGCAATAGGAATCCCTCTCTTGGCACGTCATACCTGACAAGCCCCACCCCAGCCGTGTGAGATGGACTGGGTTATGATTATGTTACGCAGAGAATGATCTGAACGCGAGTTTCCACCCGGACGAGAGAAAAGAAAGTAAGGAGCGCTTGAGCTTTTATGCATGACATTTAAAAGATGGGTAAGATGTCTACGAAGTTCGGGCATATGAGAAAGAGAGAGTTAGTCCACGAAGTTCGGACTTAAGCGTTAAAGTCATCCACGAAGTTCGGATGCAAATGATTAAGTCGTCCACGAAGTTCGAACGTAAGAGAGCAAGTCGACCACGAAGTTCGGACGCATACGAGCCTCGCTCCTAGTGTCCCACGGGTTGTAGCTGGATAAGGGATGACGATCCCCCAGTCTACATAGGGGCGATGGCATACCACAGCGACAAAGGACGCTGCCATAGGCGCGTAAGAGAAATCCCCAGTCCCACATGCATTATTTTATTGTAAACTATGTATGGATGTATATATGAGTATATATGTATCATTATGTATGTATGTTGGGTAAACCGTCCGCCACACTTGTACGAGATGGTCACTAGAGCACCGTGAGTCTAATAACCAGGCACGAGTACTTAAGTAAAAAAAGATTAGAAATCCCAATCACCTAGTAATTTAGATAAAGTCACCCAGGAACTTAGGCAAGTAAAAATTGGTAGGGAGGTCTAGATGCATGAACACTTAGAGATCTCCTGGACGGCCTGAAGAGTAATTGAGCAACCAGACCTCACGACCCTATAGTTATTCACTGAAAACCAACTGTTTTCATCCCCATTCACTTATGTCTTCAGGTGAGGCTGATGACGACCCCGCCGCCACGGAAGAGGCGGATCCTGCACAGCATTTTTAAGGACGTACACCCCGAGACAAGGGATGAGATGGAGCTCTGGTCATACTTGGTAGTACACGCCCCTATTCCTCTCAGAGCAGTACCCCCAGCCGGGCCTGAGCCAGCCTCCACAGCAGACGAGGAGGCACCCCCGTATGAGAAGGACGTTGAGGCGGACCCAGTGTCTGTGAGACTGCTACCACCGGAGCCAAAGCCGACGAAGCCTCGGATGTGAGTGACGCAGGTCTACGGCCGTCGCCTGGCGCGCCGCACACATGATAGCGAGGCCGGACCGTCCGCAGGATCTCGGGACCCGCCCGATGTCCCGGAGCCCTCGATGGACGGGGAGGAGGAGCCTATGGAGGAGGAGCCTGCAGAGACCGTTCGCGTGGAGGAGGACGACGAGGAGGGACCAGCCTGACCAGCCCCTGTATCTCGGACCAGCTTGCCGGACCAGTTTGCCATGACTGTAGTTTGACTGTAGTTGTAGTATGTATGTAGTATGACTGTAGTTGTAGTACGTATGTATTTTGCTAATAATAATAGTTATTGTATATTTTGCTGAGAGTAGTAGTTACTGTACATAGATGCAAATGATGTAGTAGGAACATGTACTTATGTACGAACATGATGAGGTGTATGATTACGTTTATAGTACTATGGACTCCATATATATATATATATATATATATATCATTTTCATGGACCCAATCCATCCTTGTATTTATTTGCTTGAGCTTGATTTTATATGATCACTGTTACTCATGTTTAACTATTCTTCGCATTACACGTCTGTATGGAACGTATGGTATAGTTCCCGCGACTGGCTCAATTTTACTGTTATACGTTACTTGCAAAGAAAAAAAAAGGGTCCTTAATTTGAGATAACTATTTTCTAAAAGCAACTAGGGACTACCGGTATTCCCACACAGCAATTAACAACCTAGCAGACGCAGATTATGACTTAAGCATAAGCTGCTAACCTAGGGTGTTACAGTTGGTATCAGAGCAGTTTGGTCCAAGTAAGCCTGAGGACTGAGCTGCGCTATGCTTCCGAGCGTGATGACGGTGTAGACTGTTTCTAGGATTATTGCACTGCTTATGTGCACTAGCTTTTCTTGAGACTGATCACCTCGGGTTTTTGCAGGTGCCCTATAGGCAGTCATGCTTCCTAAAAGAGATTCGACACAGCGCACCCCAGACAATGGGGATTTCACCGATGTTATACGCGAGATGGCTCGCGCCACGGCACAGATGGCTGCCACTACGGTCGCCAGGAACGCACCGCCGACCCTGAGAGAGGTCGATACTCAAAAGTACGCGGAGTTCATGAAAGCTCGCCCACCTACTTTTGAAGGACAGGCTGACCCCGAGATCGTGTATAATTGGATCGAGGGGATGGAGTAGGTCTTCGAGCACTTGGACTGCACAGATGAGCAGAAAGTGAAGTTTGTAGCCAGAATGTTCCGAGGAGTGGTTCGTGATTGGTAGAGGAATACTAGGCCTCTACTAGAGCAGCGCGAAGAGGTTATTTCATGGGCAGCATTTACCACCGCGGTAGTGGACAAGCACCTTCCACGCGGGATGCAAAACTGCAAGGAGGTAGAATTTCTGGAGTTGAAACAGGGAGACAGTGCAACACCCTAGCTAGTTGGCCCATGCTTAAGTCATAGGTTTCCCTGGCTAGGTAGTTGACTGCTGGGCTGTGAACTATTACTGTTCTAACTTATCGATTGAAATTAGGGTTATTGAACATACGGGCCAATTTGAAACCTCTTTCGTAAATACATGTGTATGAAAAGTAATGAGCCTTGCGAGTAATATAGCGAATAACGGCATAGCTAAAAGATAAGAGAGTATAAATACATACCTGTAGCGTGGAGCTTTAACGACAGAAAGTACACATAGAGGCCCGAAGATACACAACATTCCATTTTAATATAATACATAAGGTTTATACTTAGTTCTATCCAAAGGATGATAATATACATAAACAGTAGCAATAATGTACACATGCGGAAACTAATAGCAAACTACGTACACGAGCGGCACAACTCGCTTCATGTACGGTACAACAACCTAACTCTGCACTCGGGTCCGGCTGGGCTCCACCTACTCGGAGTCTCCTAGTCGCTCTAGAGGCTCCTCCTCCTCACTGCTACTTAGATTTGTCACTGCCGAGAAGCCACGTGGGGCGAAGCGATGTGGTCGGACGGTCAGTATCCTCTTCCGCGCAGTGGTCCGGCGACCTCGAGCTCGAACTGGCGGAGTGTACGCACCTCGATCAGTAGCTGGCGTCAGGGCTGGCGTGGGCATCTGCTCAGGCTCTGAAGGAAGCATCTCCTCATCGCCATTGAGGCGAATCGGATCCATGCTGCTACCTCCTGGACGCTCGTCCACCCAGATAGGGTTCAGCGACGAAGTACCTGGAGCTCCAAGCCTCTGCCTGGGAGGGTGATCGGGCTCGTCTGGTAGGCGTGTGGGGGCGTACATGCTTGTATCCAAGAGAGTATAGGTGCGGTAGTTGCGCATGCGCGTGCGCGTGAAAAGCCAGACGTCCTTAGCTGGTGGCGAAGCCATAGCTGCAAGCTGGATCCATAATCGATTAGGGGTGAGAACTCTAGGTCCTCAGGAGTCTCCTGTGGCTACTAAGGGTTCATTTACTCGAGTATCCTCCAGGCTGCTCAGGGGTTCTCTACGTGATCATGCATACTACAAATCCTACTAATTATTATCTTTTACTAAGTCCCTGAACAGCTTTATCTAACTTAACTAGGTGAATAGGAACTAGTCTTTCTTACTATGGCTGCGTGCTTATGACTCTTATCTTTTGATCGTAATTAAACTACTCGTCTCGGGTCGTTCCCTTGACGGTTCATAATGCATAAACAGTTATTCATAATGCTTAAATAGATATACATACATGTTTATCATCACATCATCAGTCATCAATTCATACATTTAATTATATGGTGCATGAGGGAATTTGGGGATCTCTTACGCGCTCTGTGGCTGCGTCCTACTTAGTCCTTCGCACCTTTGTAGCCGTGGCCTCGGACTACAACCTCTTTTTGCTACTATTGTATCGACCCGGTAGCGCTCTTTACCAGTGTGGTAGCTAACCACGTAAGGCTCATAGGAGGTAAACATCGAATACAATTAGTGCAACCATCCCTTGTGGCATGGGGAGGGATCAGACCTATGAATGATCAGGCGTGGACGCGCTTAGATCGGCCCTATGACACGATTCGGTTTCATTTTCCTCTTTTAGTGGGGCCTCTTAGTTATCATATCATTCGTGCTGGCCTATGTCTGTTTTACCTGGGTGGGCCTATGCCCGTTTCGCATATTTGGGCCTATGCCCGTTTTGCATCTGTGGGCCTATGCCCGTTTTGCCGTTATCAGGTCTCTCTACCTGCGTTGCTCGTAACCTATTCGTCTTGCCAAATTGGCGAGGGGCTTGTCTGTAAGACTTTGCCAAGAGAATGGGGGTTTCCTAATCATATAACTACTGACTCTGGATAAGGTAGTCCAAATCCATAGTGATTCGTCACCTCTGCTCTACTTTTATTCCCTAGGGTTCGATTATGATCTTCGTTAAATTTTAGCGTGAACT
>QANU01103597.1:0-13628 GCA_003254905.1 Nissolia schottii | reverse complement strand
GCCTAAGTTCCTGGGCGGCTTTATCTAGTTACTAGGTGACAGGGAACTAATTTTTCTTACTAAGTTCTCGTGCTTTCTATCCTTGACCGTTCTGACACTACTACTTATATATGTATGCCTGGTGACCTTGCCCCATGCGTTCCTTATGAGCATGGTGACATGGTCGAGACATAACGATGCTTTAATAACATAGGTATGTGCAAGTTGATCGTGTCCCATGCGTTCCTTATGAGCCTGGTGACGTGATCGAGCCCCATGCGTTCCTTATGAGCGTGGTGATGTACACAAGGCCTGTGTTCCCTTCGAGCATGCTCTTGCGCACTATGCATGAACTTTAACATTTTAGTTAACCGGTATCGTATGCTTTCTCTTTCTTATGCATACCGGCTCACCCGGGTTAGCGTTTTCTCATTCATCATATCTCATTATCACATGCACTTTATCTTTTGGTACTATTATGGTTCTTATGTTCATTATTATCTTCATTCATTGACCTTAGGCATAGCAAAATCTCTAGTGGTCTATCCTCATGATGCATGCACGACTTGATACTCATATCCTTGTTCACTGCACCCTTAGGTGGCTCATAGTAGCACAAATAACATTATAAACTTATCACATAAACTTCTACATGCTAAGTGCTTGTTGGAATATATGAACCTCGGAACCCCTTGCTCGGAAGCCACTATCAATGCTAGGGGACCTCCGCGGAACCCACTAAGCAACTCTATGGATCACTCAACCATTCCAAGGGGTCTCCGCGGAACCCACTTGGCACCGCTACTGGCGCCAATCTGAAACATCGGGAATTTGCACATCCGTCCTAGGGTTTCTGCGCAGAACCCTACTCCGTCACCACTACTGGTGCTTGCTTGGTCTACTCTCCAGGGAGCCACTCATTACTCCGGGGGACCGCTACCACTCTAGGGAACCTCCACAGAACCCCACTCGGCACCATTCTTGGTACTACTCAGCAACTCTTCACGTAACCCTCTCAGCTCTCCAGGTTCCTCCGCAGAACCCCACTCGGCACCATTCCTGGTACCGCTCAGCAACTATTCGCGTAACCCTCTCAGCTCTCCAGGGATCCTCCGTAGAACCCTACTCAGCACCATTCCTGTTGCCCACTCAGCAACTCCCATGCAACCTCCGTAACACTTAGGGCTCCTATGCGGAACCCTACTCAGCAACTCTAGACTCCCTCGGTCACTATCCACAGAACATCTTAATACCATCGCAGGTGCTGCTCAACATCTTTCTTCGGATTCCCCTTAGTCACTCTAGGGATCCTCCGCGGACCCCGTTCGGCACTTACTCTTTGTGGCTGGTTTTCTCTCATTTCCTCCTGTGTCCTCACAATCATCTCAAGCCCCACATAACCCAACGATACACAGCATCAACAAGAACATTCATAAAACATAAAACACATGAAATGAAAACCACAGGTAACAGAATATTTACTATCAATAAATCTTTGACAACACATGCATTATATCACATACTCAACCTAACCATATATAGATCACCAAGGGAGGTGATTTATGCATAGTTACCCACTTGTAGAAACCTGGTGGTGGTGGGGAGAGTTTTGAGTGAAGTCCTACAAGCCTTGTTGTTTTTCCAAAGCTTGGACTCCTCCTTTCTCCAAGAGGAATATCTTGAGCAAGGTGGAAGATGATGAGGTTGTTCCTCTTGATCCTTGGTGGAAGAAAATGAAACTAAAATGAGAAGACTTAAGGGCTGTGGTTTTCAGTTTGTGGGAGATGGAAGGAGATGGAAAAATGCTTGGTCTCTTGAAGGTTTGGTGGTGTTCTTGGGGGTGTGGCTTAGTGTGTTGTTAGGGAGAATGTGACAAATGAAAATGTCTCTTGGGGTTTTTGGGGAGAGCTCACGGTTTTGGGGTGCTGAATATGAGGGAAATCAATTAAATTTTATGATTTAGAAAAAGGTGATGAATAGTGGGAGGTATCGGTGTAGGTATGGTTAGTGATGTGACATAGCTTTAATGTGTAAGAAAGCATGATTTTTGGAGACTAATCTTGTCCAATATTTCCTCTCCTAGCCGTGCAGCCCTCACCCATAGCTGCTGCAAAATTTCATTTTCTCCCAGTTCTGGTTCGCTCGTGTTTTATCGCTCGCAGTATCGGTGCGTCGCTCACGGTTATCCGAAAAATATTCTGTTTATATCGTCGCGATCCTCTAATTTTCCTCTACGTAAGGGTATTAATATTTAAAGGTGTTTGTGAATTTTTCTCCGGGAGATTATTTTCACGGACACCTTTTGCGCCTCAAAAGTTTCACCGGTGAACAGGGCCGTTCGGTTGCCCGCCGAATTTCCTATCGCGACACGTCCTATTTCCTAGGGATATTCTACTTAATAATTTCCCATCTTAATTCTCTAATAGTGATTAGAAAATTAATTTACTAATTATGTTACGATTATTTTTCTAAGAGAAATCGGGATGTTACATTCCACCCCACTTAGAAAAATTTCGTCCACGAAATTTAAGTGAAGGTTCGGGCGTACCTTCGAACAGCTCGGGATAGGCTCGTCTTATATCTGCTTCCAGCTCCCACGTCTGGTCCTCACAAGCTGTATTTTCCACAAGACGCGTACCATCTTGACCTCTTTGTTCCTGGTCGTGCGAGTTTTTTGATCCACAATCCGTTGAGGCGTCATCGGTAGAGCGAGATCTTCTCTTGGTTGTACTTGATCCGTCTCCAAGATGTGATCGGGTGACGCGTGGTACTTCCTTAGCTGGGAGACGTGGAACACGTTATGGACATAAGCCAAATGCGGTGGAAGAGCTACTCGGTAAGCAACCGGTCCAATGCACTCCAGAATCTGAAATGGCCCAATGAATCTGGGACTCAGTTTCTTGACCTTGAGGGATCTTCCAAGTCCCGTAGCTGGTGTGATCTTCAAAAACACATGTTCCCCTTCTCGGAATTCCAAGGGCTTCCTCCGGACGTTTGTGTAGCTCTTCTGACGGTCCTGTGCTGCCTGGATTCTTGCTCGAATTATCTTGACCCATTCTTCGGCTTCCTTGATCTCATCTGCAGTACAGTTCCAGAACTTGGCTCCTTCGTGCCAGGACAGCGGAGATTGGCATTTCCTACCATACAAAGCTTCGAAAGGAGCCATGTCAATACTCGCCTGATAACTGTTGTTGTAAGAAAATTTGACAAGGGTAACATCTCGCCCCAATAGCCAGGTAAGTCCAACGCACAGGCACGCAGCATATTTTCTGAAACTTGGATTGTCCTCTCCGATTGTCCATCGGTCTGTGGGTGATAAGCAGTGCTAAGGCATAGCTTCGTCTCGTAAGCTTTTTGAAACGCAGTCCAAAACCGTGAGGTGAATTGGGGGTCTCTGTCGGAGATAATCGATGATGGAATCCCATGTAACCTCACTATCTCCTTGATGTAAATCCTCACCAGCTTCTCCAAGGGATAGTTCATTCGCACCGGAATGAAATGTGCTGACTTGGTCAGGCGATCCACAATGATCCAAATAGCATCTACTCCCTTAGTCGTCTGGGGTAATCCCGATACGAAGTCGATCGCTATGCCTTCCCACTTCCACTCAGGTATCTCCGGTGGAGTCAATAGTCCGTGCCGCTTCTGATGCTCGATCTTCACCTTCTGACAGGTCACACACTTCTCAACCCAGTCTGCTACATCCCTCTTGATTCCCGGCCACCAAAACATCTGCTTCAAATCCTGGTACATCTTAGTCATTCCTGGGTGGATGGTGAAATGGCTTCTATGAGCCTCTCGAAGTAAATCGGCCCGTAGCCCTCCTTTATTCGTTACATAGAGGCGCTGATTAAACCGCAAGAGACCGTCCGGTCCAAAGGCAGCTTCTTTCACCTTCCCCGCTTGCACCATCTTCACTAAATCTAGCCAGGCCTCATCGGTGCAGTTCCGTTGTGCTTCCGCGATCCTGATCCGGAACTCACTGGTAACCTGAATCTTCCAAAATCGGATGCTAGTTGGCCGGCGGGTAAACCCCTAGTCGAGATCTCGAAAACTCTCGATCAGCTCCTGTTCCTTTATCATCAACCAAGCCACATGCAGCGACTTCCTGCTCAAGGCATCGGCTACCACATTAGCTTTCCCGGATGATAGTTTAACCCAAAGTCATAATCCTTCAGGAATTCCATCCAGCGACGCTGCCTCATGTTCAGCTCCTTCTGATCAAACAAGTATTTGAGGCTTTTGTGGTTTGAGAATACCTCGAAGCGTACTCCGTACAGATGATGTCTCCAGATCTTAAGAGCAAAAACCACAGCTGCAAGCTTTAGATCATGTGTCGGATAGTTTGCTTCGTGTGTCCTTAGCTGCCTAGAAGCAAATGCCACCACTCGACGGTTCTGCATGAGCACGCATCCCAATTCTATACGGGAGGCATCGCAGTACACCTCGTAGGGGGCTTGAGGGTCAGGTAGAATCAACACTGGGCAGTCGTCAACTTCTCCTTCAGAATACAGAAACTCTGCTCACACTCCGGCGTCCACACAAATGGTGCGTTCTTCCTAGTCAGCTTGGTCAACGGCAGTGCGATCTGTGAGAATCCCTTGATGAACCTCGTGTAGTACCCAGCAAAACCTAGAAAACTCCGTATCTCAGTGATAGTAGTGGGCGTTCCCCATTGTTGAACCGCTTCTACCTTCCCTGGGTCCACCGCCATTCCCTTTTCTAATACAACGTGGCCTAGAAACTGCACCTCTTTTGCCCAAAATTCACACTTAGACAGCTTCGCGTATAGCTTCTTTTTCCTCAAGACCTCCAGCACGATCCTCAAATGCCCTTCATGTTCCGCCTCGTTCTTCGAATATACCAGTATATCATCGATGAACACAATGACACACTGGTCCAGATACTCCCAGAAGATGCGATGCATGTAATCCATGAATATGGCCGGGGCATTGGTCAACCCAAACGCCATCACTGTGAACTCGTAGTGGCCATAGCGTGAGCGGAATGCTGTCTTCGGAATATCCTCACCCTTCACACGAATCTGGTGATAACCGGACCTCAAATCTATCCGAGAAAACACCCTCGCTCCCCTCAACTGATCTATCAAGTCATCTATCCTGGGTAGGGGGTTCTTATTCTTGATGGTCACCTTGTTCAGCTGCCGGTAATCCACGCACATCCGCATAGACCCATCCTTTTTCTTCACAAACAGCACCGGGGCTCCCCATGGTGACGCGCTTGGGCGGATAAACTGCTTCCCCAACAATTCCTCTAGCTGTCGCTTCAGCTCTTGTAGCTCCAATGGTGACATACGGTACGGCGCCATCGACACTGGTCCCGCTCCAGGGACAAGGTCGATCGAAAATTCTACCTCTCGCTCGGGCGGAAACTCTGGGATGTCATCTGGAAACACATTTGGGTACTCACAAACTACTCGAATCTGATCTACCTGCAACGAGGCCTTCACATCTGACGAGGCTAACAGAACATATCCCTTGCCATCGAGTGGACAGCAATACAGAGACATTGCCGTCACTCCCGGAGTCGTTGCCTCCAGTTCCACAGGAGGAACACTNGAATGCTGTCTTCGTAATATCCTCGCCCTTCACACGAATCTGGTGATAACCGGACCTCAAATCTATCCGGGAAAACACCCTCGCTCCCCTCAACTGATCTATCAGGTCATCTATCCTGGGTAGCGGCTACTTATTCTTGACAGTCACCTTGTTCAGCTGCCGGTAATCCACGCACATCTGCATAGACCCATCCTTTTTCTTCACAAATAGCACTGGGGCTCCCCATGGTGACGCGCTCGGGCGGATAAACTGCTTCCCCAATAATTCTTCTAGCTGTCGCTTCAGCTCTTACAGCTCCAATGGCGACATACGATACGGTGCTATCGACACTGGTCCCACTCCTGGGACGAAGTCGATCGAAAATTCCACCTCTCACTCGGGCGGGAACTCCGGGATGTCATCCGGAAACACATCTGGGTACTCACAAACTACTCAAATCTGATCTACCTGCAACGAGGCCTTCACATTTAACGAGGCTAACAGAACACATCCCTTGCCATCGAGTGGATAGCAATACAGAGACATTGCCGTCACACTCAGAGTAGTTGCCTCCAGTTCCACAGGAGGAACACTAACTACTTTTGCAGCACAATCCAGTACTACACGATTGGCGCGTAGCTAATCCATACCCAGTATTATATCTAGCCCCACCAGGGGAAGACATATCAGGTCTGTAGTAAATGCTCTACCCTGTAATTGGAACGGAACCTTAAGACACACTAAACAAGTCTCCACTGGAGGCGCTGTAGGGGTAAATACTCTCAGAGTGTATGGCAGTAAAGTGGGGTTAGACCTAGACCCTCGACTCTAGCATGTGAAATAAATGAATGCGAAGATCCAGAGTCATACAGTACAGCTAAGGATTCACCTTGCATCACACACTTACCCTGAATCAGATCATCCGCATCCTGAACTTCCTCAACAGATAGGGTAAACACTCGGCCAGCTTGCTGCAGTGTAGGCAGTGTAGTCGGGCACGACCTGGCTATGTGTCCGGCCTTGCTGCATCTGAAGCACACATTCTGACCAGCAAAGCAAACTCATCCATGTTGCCTGCCACACTTCGGACAGAGGGGCCTCGATCCCCCTGATGGCGGTTGCGGTCTCGGTGCAGGCAATGCAGCTCTTGGCGTTCCTTGTCGTGACTGACTAGGCAGTCCCTTTGCTCCTGGGGTTTGCGGCGGCTGCGTCTATCTTCTTCCCCAGTTAGCGATCGGGGCGGGGAAAGGCCCTCGCTCCTCTTGTTCCTCTCGCGGTTTTCTGCGGCAAAGTTCCTCTGAGAATCCTCTAATATCAGGCACTTGTCCACCAGCATCGCGNTTTGCGGCTAAGTTCCTCTGAGAATCCTCCAATATCAGGCACTTGTCCACCAGCACCACGTAATCCCAGACATCAAGGTGGTTCATTGCCACCTGTAGTGTGCCCTTCAGCCCCTGTTTGTACTTGGCACACTTCCAGCCTTCGTCTGGGTTCAGCCGGTAAGTGCTGGAATACCTGCAGAGCTTATCAAACTCAGCAGTGTATGCTGCCACCGTCCTATCTCCCTGCTTGAGTTCCATGAATTCCACTTCTTTGCGGTTCCTCATCCCGTGTGGAAAGTGCTTGTCCACCACAGCGGTGGTGAATGCAGTCTAGGTAATAACTCCTTCGCGCTGTGATAAGTAGATTTTATACCTCAATTTACTACTCTATAAATGAGCAATTCGTGCTTAAATGTGTAGGGTTCAACACTTATTCAATATATTTTTACACATTGCCCTCTTTTGAGAGAAATTAAGAAAACGGTAAGATTAAGTATTATTTTACTCTTAATATTTAATATTTCTTTTGTAGTTCTTTCTATTTTTAATTACAGGGAATGAAGATTCAGAAGGATCATTGAAGATATGAAGAAAAGATGTGCCAAGAACAAAGAAGAAAGAAGCAAGATGGCGAGTTTAAGCAGCATCGCTCAGCGAACAAGCAAGGAATGCTCAGCGAAACAGCCACCAGCGCTCAGCGCATAAGGAGATACCGCTCAACGAAGCTGAACAAAGTGCTCAGCGATGAATACCCCTTCGCTCAGCGAAAGTACCAACTTGCACCGGCGCATTTAATGCGCCAGCCTGGAGCCAGCTCAGATTCCGGCGTCGCCCTGCAAAAGCTGACCGGAGCATTTAATGAAGCCGCGTAAGCCGCCGAGATTGACTCAGCCGCTCAGCGCCACTGCCAAACCGCTCAGCGCCAGTGCTTAAATCGCTCAACGGCGGTGCTAAACCGCTGAGCGATCCTGTCGAACCTTGGCCTATAAATAGGAGGCCAAGGCATTCATTTTGATCATCCCTTCCACCTTCCCCCTAAGCTCTCTTAGGCCGAGGAATCCACCATTTCCTTACATATTTCTACACTTTTTACATTTCCATTTTGAGCATTTTAGGTTTATGTTAGTAAATGCTTTGAAGTCTTTTTCCTTTCAAGAATTGTAATGAAGTTCTGCCGAATTTAATCCAAGTTCTATTGTTCCCATCTTTCCTTATCTTCATTTACTCTTTCTTGCTTTTTACTTGTTTTAATCTTCCGTTGTCATTTACATCTTTCCGTCTCTTTATTTACTACTTTCTTTCTCTTTATTTACTTTGAGCTTTAATCCTCCAATCATGGAGGAATAGTTTCTCAAATATCTTGCATGTGGTAACGCTAGATTAAAGATTGATTTGAGGTCTTGCGCTTAATGATTATGCATGAATCTTTCCACCCTTGATTAATGATATAGCGATTCCATGTTATTAGTTAAGGTTAATCTAAGTTAATGAATCTTGACGATTGTATGATTTATTAAACTGTGATTAAGGAACTTTTGGAGAACTAATCAGTTTTGATTAGGTTGTGCAATTGGTGCTTAATTAATATAGGTCTTAATGCCGATATCTTGGTTTAAAACCCGTATTAACAAATGCTTAAGAGATTGACGATTGTAGTTTCTTAAGTGAATTGCATATTAGTTAAAGATTTCGACTAATAAACAACATCTCCTTTCATGAATAATTAAGTAGGAACCAATGAGAATTAATTCTTCATCTAGTAATGCCATATGGATATTGCTTTTATTATTGTGTTTTACTCTCGTTTTAATCTCTTTTAATTTCATCAAACAAAACCCCCCGATTTACTTAACTAGTGATTTGGTTCTAAATTGCTTCTTTGGGAAACAACCTAGGTTAACCCCCTTTACTACGTTTTTGGGGTTTACTTGGTTTATAAATTATTATTTGATCGCGCACTAAAATCTAACGACGTTTTGGTGAGCGTCACGCTGCTCCAGCAGAGGCCTAGCAGACCTCCACCAATCTCGAACCACTCCTCGAAACATCCTCGAGGTAAACTTCACCTTCTGCTCATCGGTGCAGTCCAAGTCTTCGAAGACCTGCTCCATCCCTTCAATCCAACCATACACGATCTCGGGGTCAGCCTGTCCTTCAAACCTAGGTGGACGAGCTTTCACAAACTCCGCATACTTCTGAGTATCAACCTCTCTCGGGGTCGGTGGTGCGTTTCTGGCTGCCGTAGCAGTGTCCATCTGGGCCGTGGCGCGAGCCATCTCACATATAACGTCTGCGAAGTCCCCATTATCTGGGGTGCGTCATGTATGATCTCTTCTAGGAGGCATGACTGTCTATAGAGCACCTGCAAAGACCCGAGGTGATCACTCTCAAGAAAAGGCTAGTGCACACAAACAATACTTTTATCCTAGAAACAGTCTACACTGTTATCATGCTCGGAAGCATAGCGCAGCTCAGTCCTCAGGCTCACTTGGACTAAACTGCTCTGATACCAACTGTAACACCCTAGGTTAGCAGCTTATGCTTATGTCATTATCTGCGTCTGCTAGGTTGTTATCTGCTATATGGGAATACTGGTAGTCCCTATTTTACTTCGAAAAATAATTAAGTTAACTGAAGATAGAGATCCATTTTTTTTTTGAACATAAGTCATTATCATGCATCAACTAGAGTCATGCGTGTGAACTATTATAAGTCCCAAATAGTCGTATAACAGATAAATACGTGCGTCGTCTATCATACACATACATACGTGAACAGTAAAGAAAATAGCACCAAGTGGGTCCAACAACCAATATCATACATGTCAAGAAGTCATGAGTACATATCATAAATACTGTATTAATACATCAAAAGGGCTAGACATACTCTAAGCCCATACATACTATCAGTGGCTACAAAATAGAATACATCAAAATACACATAAGGTGCGGGCCACTAGCAAAAAGGGTGGCATCTGATGGCAGGGTCTGGATATAGTGCTGGTCAGGTCTCTGGCTCATCCTCGCTGAAATCCTCTTCCGGATCCTCCTCGGGGTCCTCCTCTGGATCCTCCTCCGGCTCTGACCCCTCTAGCTCGTACTCCGGCTCCGGCTCGTCCTCCTCGTCATCGTCCTCCATGGCTACCAGAGGATACTCCTCCTCAGGTGAGGAAGGCACTGGTACACCTGGCGGGTCTCGGGGGCCGTAGGATGGACCTGCCTCGTGCCTGGGAGTGCGAGGCGTGAACTGACGGCGATAGTCTCTGGCCGTCCTCATCCGTGCAGCTACTGGTATGTCTTGGGCGGTCGCAATCTCACAGAAACTAGGTCGACCTCCACGTTCTTCTCATACGGAAGGGGCTCGCCGTTGGCGAAAGTCTCTGGCTCGGGGAGTACCGGTGGCAGGGTGTGGGACGATTCACTACTAGGACTGACCAAAGCTCTGCCTCCTCCCCTGTCTCAGGGTCTACGGTCCTAAATCTGCTGCGCAGGATCTGCCTCTTCCTCGGCGGGGACGTCATCTATCTCGCTTGAAGCCATAAGTGAGTGGGGGTGAGAACGGTGGTTCTCAGTGGTTGACTATGGCATAGGGGAGTCTGGTTACTCAATTATGCTCCGGCCGTCCAGGAGATCTCTAAGTGTTCATGCATCTAAACATCCTACCAGTTATTTCTTGCCTAAGTTCCTGGGCGGCTTTATCTAGTTACTAGGTGACAAGGAACTAATCTTTCTTACTAAGTTCTCGTGCTTTCTATCCTTGACCGCTCTGACACTACTACTTATATATGTATGCCTGGTGACCTTGCCCCATGCGTTCCTTATGAGCATGGTGACATGGTCGAGACATAACGACGCTTTAATCACATAGGTATGTATGCAAGGTGATCGTGCCCCATACGTTCCTTATGAGCCTGGTGACGTGATCGACCCCCATGCGTTCCTTATGAGCGTGGTGACGTACACAAGGCCTGTGTTCCCTTCGAGCCTGCTCTTGCGCACTATGCATGAACTTTAACATTTTAGTTAACCGGTATCGTATGCTTTCTTTTTCTTACGCATACCGGCTCACCCGGGTTAGCGTTTTCTCATTCATCATATCTCATTATCACATGCGCTTTATCTTTTGGTACTATTTTGGTTCTTATGTTCATTATTATCTTCATTCATTGACCTTGGGCATAGCAAAATCTCTAATGGTCTATCCTCATGATGCATGCACGACTTGATACTCATATCCTTGTTCACTGCACCCTTAGGTGGCTCATAGTAGCACAAATAACATTATAAACTTATCACATAAACTTCTACATGCTAAGTGCTTGTTGGAATATATGAACCTCGGAACCCCTTGCTCGGAAGCTACTATCAATGCTAGGGGACCTCCGCGGAACCCACTAAGCAACTCTATGGATCACTCAACCATTCCAGGGGGTCTCTGTAGAACCCACTTGGCACCGCTACTGGCGCCAATCTGAAATATCGGGAATTCGCACATCCATCCTAGGGTTTCTCCGCGGAACCCTACTCCGTCACCACTACTGGTGCTCACTCGGTCTACTCTCCAGGGAGCCACTCATTACTCCGGGGGACCACTACAACTCTAGGGAACCTCCACGGAACCCCACTCGACACCATTGCTGGTACCGCTCAGCAACTCTTCACGTAACCCTCTCAGCTCTCCAGGTTCCTCCGCGGAACCCCACTCAGAACCATTCCTGGTACCGCTCAGCAACTATTCGCATAACCCTCTCAGCTCTCCAGGGATCCTCCGCAGAACCCTACTCAGCACCATTCCTGGTGCCCACTCAGCAACTTCCATTCAACCTCCGCAACACTTAGGGCTCCTACGCGGAACCCTACTCAGCAACTCTAGACTCCCTTGGTCACTATCCACAGAACATCTTAATACCATCACAGGTGCTGCTCAAAATCTTTCTTCGGATTCCCCTTAGTCACTTTAGGGATCCTCCGCAGACCCCGTTCAGCACTTACTCTTTGTGGCAGGTTTTCTCTCATTTCCTCCCGTGTCCTCACAATCATCTCAAGCCCCACATAACCCAGCGATACGCAGCATCAACAAAAACATTCATAAAACATAAAACACATGAAATGAAAACCACAGGTAATAGAATATTTACTATCAATAAATCTTTGATAACACATGCATTATATCACATACTCAACCTAACCACATATAGATCACCAAGGGAGGTGATTTATGCATAGTTACCCACTTGTAGAAACCTGGTGGTGGTGGGGAGAGTTTTGAGTGAAGTCCTACAAGCCTTGTTGTTTTTCCAAAGCTTGGACTCCTCCTTTCTCCAAGAGGAATATCTTGAGCAAGGTGGAAGATGATAAGATTGTTCCTCTTGATCCTTGGTGGAAGAAAGTGAAACTAAAATGAGAAGACTTAAGGGCTATGGTTTTCGGTTTGTGGGAGATGGAAGGAGATGGAAAAATGGTTGGTCTCTTGAAGGTTTGGTGGTGTTCTTGGGGGTGTGGCTTAGTGTGTTGTCAGGGAGAATGTGAGAAATGAAAATGTCTCTTGGGGTTTTTGGGGAGAGGTCACGGTTTTTGTGATGCTGAATATGAGGGAAATCAATTAAATTTTATGATTTAGAAAAAGGTGATGAATAGTGGGAGGTATCGGTGTAGGTATGGTTAGTGATGTGACATAGCTTTAATGTGTAAGAAAGCATGATTTTTGGAGACTAATCTTGTCCAATATTTCCTCTCCTAGCCGTGCAGCCCTCACCCATAGCTGCTGCAAAATTTCATTTTCTCCCAGTTCCGGTTCGCTCGTGTTTTATCGCTCGTAGTATCGGTGCGTCGCGCACGATTATCCGAAAAATATTCCATTTAAAGGCGTTTATGAATTTTTCTCTGGGAGATTTTTTTCACGGACACCTTTTGCGCATCAGAAATTTCACCGGCGAACAACAGTCGTTCGGTTGCCCGCCAAATTTCCTATCGCGACACGTCCTATTTCCTAGGGATATTCTACTTAATAATTTCCCATCTTAATTCTCTAATAGTGATTAGAAAATTAATTTACTAATTATGTTACGATTATTTTTCTAAGAGAAATCGGGATGTTACACTAGGTGACAGGGAACTAATCTTTCTTACTAAGTTCTCGTGCTTTCTATCCTTGACCGTTCTGACACTACTACACATATATGTATGCCCGGTGACCTTGCCCCATGCGTTCCCTTCGAGCATGGTGACATGGTCGAGACATAGCGACGCTTTAACCACATAGGCATGTATGCAAAGTGATCGTGTCCCATGCATTCCCTTCGAGCCTGGTGACGTGCACAATGCCTGTGTTCCCTTCGAGCCTGATCTTGTGCACTATGCATGAACTTAACATTTTAGTTAACCGATATCATATGCTTGCATTGGCCGCCTTCCTTTTGGCTAAGCCATGTAGGTACGAGGGCCTCATTCATTCGTAACCATCATCATTATCATCATATGTACTTTTATCTTTCTGTACTATTCTGGTTCTTACGTTCATTATCATCTTCATTCATTAGCCTTGGTTATAGCATAGCCTCTAGTGATCTATCCTCATAATGCATGCAAGACTCAATACTCATGTTCTTGTTCTTGGCACCCTTAGGTGGCTTACAGCAATATAGATAAACATGTCACATACACTTCTACTGCTAGGTGCTCGTTGGAATATATGTGGACCCGGGAACCCTTTTTTAGAAACCACCAGCAACGTCAGGGAACCTCCGCGGAACCCACTAAGCAACTCTCCA
>QANU01103574.1:0-14926 GCA_003254905.1 Nissolia schottii | reverse complement strand
ATAAGAGAAGGAAAGAAATTCGCAAATAGTTGAGAGCTTGCGTTGTCAATGCGAGCCCTCCAATAATCCTTGAAGAAATAAGAACTAAGCACTACTAACATAAACCTAAAGTGCATAAAAGAAAAGAGAAAAGTGCAGAAAATAAAAGTGGAGGCTGAGTGTGAAGTTCTCTCAAAGTTATTGAGAGATGATATTTGTTTGTAGAGGATTGGCTAAAAGTNTGGAGGCTGAGTGTGAAGTTCTCTCAAAGTTGTTGAGAGAGGATATTTATTTGTAGAGGATTGGCTAAAAGTGGAAGTAAATTCCGTACTTTCAGCATAGCAGTCAGTAAAATCGCGATAACTTTGGCTACAGATATCGGATTGAGGTGATTCAAATCTCCAATTCAAGCTAAGAGATAGATCTACAACTTTGTAGTTTAGGTCAAATCGAGATTCAATCTCCATACTGGTGCAAAATCCGTGGCAAAGTCAGCATTAAAAATCCTCAGCAAATCTTTGACCAAATCTTTTTGAATTTGAATTTAGTCTTGAATTTATTGGTCTCAATCTTCTCTTCAAATCTCTTCTTTAAAATTTATATATTATCAAATCCCCTTCAAATCCTCAATGATCCTCTTGACAATTTATTTTCTGCAATAAAAATAGAAAACTAAAAAAGAACAAAAGAAATCTACACATTAAATTCTAAGATAAAGTAGTGCTTAAAATTGCATTTTTCTCAATTTCTTACAAAAGAGGATAATGTGCAAAACATATTAATTAAGCATTAAAATTACACGTTTTTAATATACAATGTTCAGTTATAGAATAATAAAATAGGGTACAAAATACACCTATCAGGCCCCTAGAAGGTTGAGTTAGTGGTATCTGCGGAGGATGCCCTAGAGTGGTGGAGTTGAACCCTTAGATTCGTCAAGTGTTCCACTAGAGTGTCCGAATGGTTAGCTAGAGTGCTAAGTACTTACCTGGAGAGTTCCTGAGCGAGTCCGCGGAGGACTCCTGACCAGTGGAGTAGGTTACACCAGAGGGTTGAAGAATGTCCGAAGTATTTAAGTGAACACCAGAAGTAGTACCAAGAGGGTTCCGCAGAGGAACCCTGGCATGATCGAGTGGTCCCCTAAGTTTCCCAAGTGGCACCAGAAATGGTGTGGTCTGGATCCGCGGAGGAACCAGGGAGGATACAAGGAGTTACGTGAGAAGTGTGGAGTAGGTATTAGGAAGGGCCCAGTGTGGGGTTCCGCGGAGGATTCCCAAGAGTTGAGGAAGTTACATGGAGTTGATGAGCGGGCACCCAAAAAGGGTGTTGCACATGGTTCTGCGGAGGAGACCTGGAGAACCGAGAGGATCGCGCGGAGAGTGGGCACTAGGAATGGTGTTGAGTAGGGTTCCGCGTAGGATACCTGAAAAGCCGAGCATGTTACGCGAAGAGCGTTGGGTGGGCATCGAGAATAGTGCTAAGTGGGTTCCGCGGAGGTTCCCAGAAGATGAGAGTGGTTCCGAGTTCGTGATATTCCACCAAGTATTTAGCATGAAGAAGTCTATGCATTGAATTTATGATAGCATGTGTTTTTATTATGTGTCACCGTGAGGTGCCGTGAACAAGTATATGAGTATTGAAGTCATGCATGCATCATTAGGATAAACCACTAGAAACTATGTTATGACCAAGGATAATGAATGAAGAGCATAATGAATGTAAGAACCAGAATAAGAAAGAAAGATAAAGTGCATGTGATGCCGAAATATGAAGAATGAAAGACGCTAACCCGGGTATGCCGGTACGCGGATGAGAAAGAAAGCAATGGTACCATTTACTTAAAAGCTTAAAGTTCATGCATGTGCACAAGGGCAGGCTCACAAGGAACGCAGGCATTGTGTACGTCACCATGCTCATAAGGAACGCATGGGGCTCGATCACGTCACCAGGCTCACAAGGAACGCATGGGACACAATCAACTTGCATACATACTTATGTGATTAAAGCGTCGCGGTGCCGACCATGTCACCATGCTCACAAGGAATGCATGGGGCAAGGTCACCAGGCATGCGCATATGAGTAGCATAGTCAGAACGGTTAAGGATAGAAAGCACGAGAACTTAGTAAGAAAGATTAGTTCCCTGTCACCTAGTAACTAGATAAAGCCGCCCAGGAACTTAGGTAAGAAAATAACTGGTAGGATATCTAGACGCATGAAAACTAGAGATCTCCTAGACGGCCAGAGCATAATTGAGTAAACAATAGCCCGAGTCATAGTAACCACTGAGAACCACTGTTCTCACCCCCACTCACTTATATGGCTTCAGGCGAGACAGATGACGTCCCGGCCGAGGAAGAGGCGGATCCTGCGCAGTAGGTTTAGGACAGTGGATCCTGAGACAGGGGAGGATGCAGAGCTATGGACAGTGCTGGTCGTGAACCGTCCCCCACCTCTCCGCGTTACACCACCGGTCGTCACAGAGCCCGAGACTTCTGCGGATAGCGAGCCCATTCCCTACGAGAAGGACGTGGAGGTCGATCCCGTCTCCGTACGACTCCGATCGCCAGACGTACCTGTGCCCTCACCACCCGAGGAGGACTCTCTCATCGAGATCTTGGAGGAGGAGGACGAGCCCGAGGAGGAGGACCCGGAGGAGGAGTCCGAGGAGGAGGACCCGAAGGAGGATCTCGAGGAGGAGGATCCCAGCGAGGACGAGCTAGAGAGCTGACTGCCCTGATTCCTGACCCTGTCTTCAGATAGCACTTTTTGGCCAGTAGCACTAGTTTACTGTATATTTTGATATATTATTTTGTTGTGCGGGTTCGTGGTATGTACGGCCCCCCTTATGTATTGATACAATATTGTTACTATGCAAATGTATGACATTGGTAGTTGGACCCACTTGGTGTTATTTACCTTATTGTTTATGTATGTATGTGTATGACGGACGACGTGCGTATTTATCTGTTGTATGACTATACGGGACTCAACATAGTCCAAACGCATGGCTCTAGGTTAACTATTATACTGTGTTGTAAAAAAAATGGGTCCCTATTTTCAGTTAACTTAGTTATTTTCCGCAGATAATTAGGGACTACCCGTATTCCCACACAGCAGTTAACAACCTAGCAGACGCAGTTTATGACTTAAGCATAAGCTGCTAACCTAGGGTGTTACACATAGGGCCGGTCAAAGCGCGTCCACGCCTGATCATTCATAGGTCTAATCCCTCGCCATTCCAGAGGTGATGGTTGCACTTGTTGTATTCGATAATTACCTCCTATGAGCTTTGCATGGTTAGCTACCACACTGGTAAAGAGCGCTGCCGGGTCGATACAATAGTGGCAAAAAGAGGTTGTAGTCCGAGGCCACGGTTACATAGGTGCAAAGGACTAAGTAGGACGCAGCCACAGAGCGCGTAAGAGATCCCCAGATCCCCTCATGCACTATGTCAGTAAATGTATGAACTGATGATTGATGATATGATGATAAATATGTATGTATCTATATATGTTTATGCATTATGTATCGTCAAGGGAACGTCCCAAGATGACTATTATGTCTTTAGCAGTAACGACATGTTAATGAGCACGAAGCCTAAGTAATGACAAGATTAGTTATCCAATCACCTAGTAAAGTAGATAAAGCCATTCAGGACCTAGACCAAGACAATAACCAGTAGGATTTTAGTATGCATGACACATAGAGATCTCCTGGGTGGCCTGGAAGATAACGGAGTAATGAACAATAGATAACGCGAGGAGCTGCCACTGAGAACAAAAAGTTCTCACCCCCACTCCTTATGGGTCCAGGTATGCAAAGCAAAGGGATCGACGAGCGACCGTAGAAAGGCAGTTCCCGGTCAGCGCCAAGTGAAGATGTCCGCAACAGGTTGACAGATATCTTGTACTATGATCTACGTAATTACTTATTAATAAGCAATGTGTAATTATATGATGGACCTTGATTTTGCTTATATGTATATTTATACTTCTCCAGCTTGTCACATCCTTAACTGGCAAGTACGTTAGCATTTGTATATATGTGTTTCCTTGTTCACGCACGGCTCCTAATTTGCAAACTGATACAGTAAACGAGTGATTTTTAAAATGGCGCATATTTTCAAGTAAGAAATATTTTCCAAGCTAAAAGTAGGGGCTAAAAGTAACCCAACCAAAGCAGAAAACAACCTAGTGAGCATTGTTTACTACGTACGGGTAAACAGTTAGCTGGGGTGTTTCACTTTTCTTCGTCCAGTTATGTTGTTCTCCGTAACCTGGAAGCCTAACATTTCCACTCTCAGTTATCTTTGGAAACTGTCTCACCCGCCTCCAAACGTCCATGCTAGTTAATCTCTGTGGATGCTTCAATTCTGTTTTTCCGGAAGCCATACTTACTGTTCCTATAAGTGTGATCAGGATCCAAGAATACCCTATGACAATCAAACCATGATTGTTTTCCTCCGTTTTGTAGCCGGAATGCATTAGTGTCTTCCATACAAACTGGACATGCCAACCTACCCGCTGTCATCCATCCAGACAACATCCCATAAGCAGGAAAATCGTTAATAGTCCACATCAAGCACGCCCTCAGCATAAAATTTTGTTTCATGGACACGTCGTACGCAAGAACACCTGGGCTCCACAACATGTTCAATTCATCAATCAATGGTTGGAGAAAAACGTCAATCTTAGCTTTTGGGTTGGTCGGCCCCGGGATGACGCAAGATAAGAATAGATAGGGATCTTTCATGCACATATCAGGGGGAAGATTATACGGTGTAACAATCACTGGCCAACACGAGTAGGGTTTGCTGAATTGATTATTAGGAGAAAAACCATCCGAGCAAAGGCCTAATCTGACATTCCGAGGATCTGCGGCAAAGTCAGGGTAAACGCTGTCAAAGTGTTGCCACGCTTCTGCATGCGACGGGTGCGTCATATTACCATCATTTCTCTTGTTCTCGTAGTGCCATCTCATGTGTGGTGCTGAGCTCATCGATGCAAACAATCTTTTCAACCTTGGGATCAATGGTAAATAATGCATTCTTTTGTGCGGAACATTCTTGTGTCTCCCAGGACCAACTCTCGTCGGCCTAAACCTAGCAGCGCCACAAAATCTGCATTCAGTTAACCTTGCCTCGTCCTTATAGTACAACATACACCCCGCAGAACAACAGTTAATCTTTAAGGACTCCAACCCAAGTTTAGAGAAAATTTTCTTGGCTTGGTAAAAGTTTGACGATATGTCATTATTAGGGGTGTTAATTCTTAGATGAACGAAAGCCACCGATCAAATGATCTCTCGGATTGATTGGCATCAGACTTCATAGTCAACATCCTAACTGCCATAGATAACTTCATATGTGCAGAGCCTTCCCATACCGGAGTATTTGCTTCTTGTAACAGACTATAAAAGTTGTTAGCCTCGGTGTTAGGTTCTTCGTCAAGCATGGCACCGTCGAAGTCATCGTTAACCATTTCAGAAAATCTATCGTTAGGATTAAATTCAAACCCTCCTGTTTCTTCGTCTTGTTCAGCGCGTGCGTGGCTTGTACTTCCCCCTGAACAGTGGCTCCTGCTAAACTCATTCACACCGTTGCCATCAACTTCTCCGTGGTTAGTCCATATCCAGTAGTGCCGCTTAAATCCATTCTTATACAGATGCAGTTTAACCATTTCAACATCCAGAATTTTACAGCGCTTGCACAAAGAGCACAGACATCTAATGTTTCGCTCAGCTAGTCTAGTTGCAGATTTCATACAAAAGTAGTCGACACCCGCAAAAAATTCCGGCTTTATCACACCTCGGTTCTCATATAATCGATCGTACATCCAAAATCTATTCGCAGGAATCATGACTTTTAGGGGGATCCTACATGCATGTTACAAAAATTATTTCGATAACTTAATTATTTTAATTTCACACATCATTTCCTAAACAGTTCTAAAGCATAGCCCGTCCAATCTCCGCAAACAACATATAATCACCATTGCCAGCACATCAATTCAAACAATGTCGGAAAGAAATGCTAAGCGTTCCTTCCCCCAGTCCAGCCATACAACTCCAATCCTACAAATATATCCTAAGAAAATAAGTCTCTACATATCCTAGTTAAGTTTGAGTTAAAGAGACATACCTAATTGTAGTTCTCCTTTCTTTTGAGCAAGTTGCTTGTTCAATCTCCTTTGATCTTCAAAGCTACAAGTTGATGGCAACAAATTCGCAATTAGCCAAAACACAAACATAGACATATACATAGTAACATCATTTAAAAAATGATTCATATTAAAAAATAACACAAATGAACCAAAGCAAACGCAATGTCACAAATACATAGCCCATGAAGCATGAAGAAGAACCAATGGCACAAAACATATATTCAAGAAAGAAGAACCACTAAAAATAAATAAGGATCCTGAGAGAGTCGTAGGTTGAGAAGTGAGAGCGAAATGAGGAGGAGGAGCTCTAGAGACTGGGAGAATGGGGAGCTCTAGAGACAACCGGAATTGGTAGTTAGGGAGAGTAAGAGAGGAGGAGGAGAATGTGAGTTAGGAATGGGGAGAAGAGAAAGGATAACCTGTTAAGTATTCAGGTTTATCACTTACCATCAGATCGAATCGACGGTAACACGGACGCAATAGACGGTTACAATCGCACACAAAACGCACCGTTCCATTTAATCCATTACCGTCGCTTGTAACCGACGGTAACGGGTGTACATAGACACCGCGTTTGGTCTAGGGTGTTTGCCGCCGGTAACAAAAATTGGCCGACGGAAAAAAAATCTGGTGGCACCAACAATTGGCGCCATGTTGATTTCGTTAGCGTCGGTTCCTCTCGACGGTAATTGAAAATATGATTTCCGTTGGGTAGTGAAAATTGGCCGACGGAAGCAATTTCCGGTGCCGCCAGTTCTTCGCGCCTCTTTTGTGTCTTTATCGTCGGTCGTAACCGTCGGTGGGGATGGTAAGCTTTTACCATCGGAGAGAAATAATAAACCGACGGTAATTAAATGATAAACAAAATGTAATGTACATCTACCAAACAATTTACCATCAAGGAAAATCGACGGTTATACCCTAATGGTCGTACCAAAGATTTACCGTCAGTAGAAACCGACGGTAATATGATAATTTCCAAACCCTAGCACCAGCGTAGTTTTCGTCGGGAGTGTCCGACGGTAAACATTGTGCATTTTTTTTTTTTGTAAACATGTTAACTGGTTATTACCACTCATTCTTCGATTGTTATTTATTAAAAAAAATAAATAATTAAAAACTAAATTAGCCGGATTTAATTTATTAGTAATGGACAATAAACATATATAATATTAAAAAGTTTTGGGTTTATTAATTACAAAAACTAAAAAATAATTAAAAATAATAAT
Organism: Nissolia schottii; assembly: GCA_003254905.1. Classification (NCBI taxonomy): domain Eukaryota; kingdom Viridiplantae; phylum Streptophyta; class Magnoliopsida; order Fabales; family Fabaceae; genus Nissolia; species Nissolia schottii. The sequence continues at coordinate 7,556 of QANU01103574.1, read as the reverse complement.
AAGTACGTACATTAATTAATAAGTTAACTGGAATTGAACAAAAACTAAAAATATATTAAAAAAGATCCTAAGAAGCTGGTGGCTGCTGGTCGTGCTCATCGTCCTCGGCATCATCGGACTCAGATTTAGAATCAGAGTCGAAGCTAGGAATCTGGAATGGCGGCTCATTCTGTGTGTTGCTCCCTGGAGCTGCTGCACCGAAAATGCGCATAAAGCCCTGCATTGTTGCAGCAAGCTGCTTCATCTTTTCCTTTTGCTTCTGCTGCTTCTTCTTCGTCTTCTCCTGTGCTGCCTCCCACTTCACCACCTGCTGCTGCAGCTCCTGGTTCAACTTGAACACAGTTTCTCAGAGCTGGTCATTCTCTGTCGATGTGCTCACAGCTGACCCAGAACCAGAGCTACCGAGGGGTTCCCCTTGACGGTAATAGTGAGCTACGTGCCTCGGCCATAAACCCGGTTACGGTTTCGGCCGCCAGCCATGCTGGTCCATATCTCCTCCTCGTTGACAGGCGGAGGCACACTGCTACCCTCTGGTGTACTTTGAGTCCGCTGAGACTGAGCCTCCGTTAACGCTACTTCAAATGCAACCTACATAAAAAAAAATGGACGGTCATTAATTAACTATACTATAGTTAAGTTAAAAAACCAATAACTATGAAAATGGAAAATTTAAATAAATTAATATGCTTACAGCGGTTTGCTCTGAACGTGCATCGACCCACTTCGTCTTGTCGCTCCTATAGGTGTGGGTCTCGCGGAATAATTCCGCCTCGGTCAGCAGCCTCCCGAGGGTTTTTTCCTGCACATCAAACACCAACCATTATTTTAATTAGCTAATTTATTAAACCGGGAAAAAAAGCACAACCCACTCTGAGCTTCGTGCATCATAATTACCAGTCGAGCCCGCGTGTCCTGCAAGCTGGCAGAGCCACCTGTGTGGACGTTGCCACCACGACCCATAGTGTGCGCACGCTTCGAGCTGGCAAACTAGGCCTTGTACTCCTCGGTGGCCCAATAGTGCTTCAACTCCCCTAGCTGCTCGCCCGTGATCCATTCGGGGGCTGGGGTCTTCCCTTTCTTGATGTCCGAATAAAGTTGTTGTAGGCGCCGTCCAGCTCGGTAGTTGAACGCCTTCTTTGCAGCCTCAACCTCTTTCGGATCAATGGTAAAATTTTCCTACAAACAAATATAACAATTAGATAAAACAATTTATTAATTTTTTATTACATAATATCAAGACAATAATGAACGGTAACATATATATTACCAACCTTGAAAGCGTTGTACATCCGCTCCTTCTCCTCGGGACGTAAATCCTACCATTTTCCAATGAACTGGACATAACACTTCTTCACCGTATTGATGAAAGCTTTTTCCGCAATGGGTTTGTACTCTCGTTAATTTAATATATCCTTTTTAAAGCTTTCAGATCCTTGAGGGATCCAATTGCAGTAAAGTCGGGTATTATCGTATCCACAGAGATTGTGATTAAAACAACGGTCTTTGATTGATGCTACTTTAAGCTTATAGAATACGGTTGGTTTGTTGAGTAAATTAATCAAAGAAACAACGTTTGCAATTTAAAGTATAAAATGAAAATGAACTTAAGTTTAGGCAGGTAAAGAAGGATGTTGGGATTTTAATTGCAATATTACATCAATGTAACCATTAACTCAGTTAATATGATCTATGAGTTCTTTTGATTTTATCGCCACCAGTTCTTAACTTAATCATCTCGTTTGAGCATGTTAAGATCACAAGTTCCTTTATTAGATTGTCAATTGCCTTGCACAAATTTAACAAAGTACCTTGACGTAATACAGGTGTTAAAGCGATTAGTTCTTGGTTTCCAGTTAAGGCGGTTAAGAACTAAATGAATTGATCTAGGTCAGTTTAAAGGATGGTAACTTACGTCCACAACATTTAAACGTTGAATCAAACTTTTAGTATAACAAGATTGAACTTAACTTGGTTTACAACTTACTTAGGATAGCTTTCACTTAAACAAATAAGTTTCAAGTTAAGAATCAAAGCACTAAACAAAAGTTAGCATTGGGTGAAAGATCAATCATAAAAATCATAGAACTTCATAGAGTCATACACACGAGTCAAGACGGATACATTTAAGCAATACAACGCATCAAATCCCAACAAGAAAGAAGTTAGCTATCCATTGTCATGGATAGATTACAACTTACAAAGGTTTAGAGCAATGGTTGGTTGAGAAGAGTGGTGAAATGCCTCTACATGTCCACCACGATTCACAACCGTTGACAATCCGGCAGCACTTTCGTTAAGGAAAGCTTCTAAACCCTAACTTCCTACCTAACCTAAACTTTAGAAAGTATGGAGAATGAGTGAAATGGTGAGGGAGGAAGGAGTAGATGAGAGATATGTGACGCTTACCAAAACATCGTTAGATTTTAGTGCGTGGCCAAATAATAATTTATAAACCAAGTAAACCCCAAAAACGTAATAAAGTGGGTTAACCTAGGTCGTTTCCCAAAGAAGCAATTTAGAACCAAATAGAGTTAAGTAAATCAGGGGGGTTTTGTTGATCAATTTGAAAGAGATTAAAACGAGAGTAAAACAATAATGATAAAACAATATCCTGCATACGGCATTATTAGATCAAGGATTAATTCTCATCGGTTCCTAATTAATTATTCATGAAAGGAGATGGTGTTTATTAGTTCAAATCTCTAACTAATATGCAATTTACTTAAGAAACTACGATCGTTAATCCCTTAAGCATTTGTTAACACAGGCATTAAAACCAAGATCTCAGCATTAAGACCCATATTAATTAAGCACAAATTGCACACCTTAATCAAATCTGATTAGTTCTCCGGAAGTTCCTTAATCATAGTTAAATAAATCATACAATCGTCAAGATTCATTAACTTAGAGTTATCCTTAACTAATAACATGCAATCGCTATATCATTAATTAAGGGTGGAACGATTCATGCATAATCACTAAGCACAAGACCTCAAATTAATCTTTAATCTAGAGTTACCGCATGCAAGATATTAAGAAACTACTCCTCCATGGGTGGAGGTTTAAAACTCATAAAAAGTAAAAAGCAAGAAACAATAAATAAACTCAAAGTAAGTAAAGAGAAAGGATGAGTAAATAAAGCGACGAAAAGATGTAAATGACAATGGAAGATTAAAACAAGTGAAAAGCAAGAAAGAGTAAATGAAAATAAGGAAAGATTGGAACAATAGAACTTGGATTGAATTCGGCAGAACTTCGTTACAAATCTTGAAAGGAAAAAGACTTCAAAGCATTTACTAACATAAACCTAAAATGCTCAAAATGGAAATGTAAAAAGTGAAGAAAGAAGAGTTCTCAGCCTATGAGAACTTGGGGGAGGGTGGAAGAGAGATGCCCAAAATGAATGCCTTGGCCCCCTATTTATAGGCCAAGGTTCGACAGGATCGCTCAGCGGTTTAGTACTATCACTGAGCGATTCAACACTTATCGCTGAGCGGTTGGCGGTGGCGCTGAGCAACTGTACTTTTACGTAGAGTAATAAATGCTCCGGTAGATTTTCAGGCCGGCTGACGTGGCAGGGCGGCGCCAGGCTGGCTCCAGCTGGCGCAATAAATGCACCGCGTGCAAGTTGCTGCCGACATAACATCGCTGAGCGGTGAGAGTTTTACCGCTGAGCGATGGTTCCGCGGACACTGAGCTATTCCTTCAGATTTGCTGAGCGCTTTTTGATAAGTGCCCAATTTACGTGATTTTTGACTATTAAAATGGCACTTATCTATTATGATTTAAACAAATTATCTAATTAAATCTCCTTGTTTTGTAGGGTTATAATATATATTTGAAGATGGATGCAAGCATAAAAGATAAAGAATAATCCCTTGAAGAATGGAGAACTCGGGCAGAATTGGAACAAAGCTAAAATTGAAGAAACAGGCAGGATCGCTCAGCGGATGAGAAGTAGCGCTCAGCAGTGGAGAAGAAACCGCTCAGCGGACAAGCCCCATGCGCTCAGCGGATCAGGTCGGCAGTCGCCTTTGACCATGCATTAAATGCTCCAGCCTGGCGCCATCTCAAGGCGCCCTGCAAGCTGACCTGCAATTAATGAAGCCGCGTACGAGCCACCATAATTGATCAAACCGCTCAGCGGTGGTGCACTAACCGCTGAGCGGTCCAACCCTAAAAACGCCTATAAATAGGCTAGCCGAATACCATTTTAGGGCATCCTTTTCCACCCCCAAGAACACCATTCTTACTTCATTTTGCTGTACTTTCAAAGCTTAGTTAGTTTAGGTTAGGTTAGGAACAAAGACGAGGCCTGTGAAGGAGCCGGAGATCGAGGAAGCTCGGCGAAGCCATGGCCATGACGGCGTGAGTACGTGTCATGGTAAGTGCCTAAACCTTGCCTCTGAGATTCTCTTGTAAGATGGGTTCCTAACCCTCTTTTTGTTGGACTTTGATCATTGTTGTAGCTTGCTTGTATCCATGTAACTATTGCATATGAATTTATCTATTTCTTATGATTTACTTGAATAAATTCATGCTTAATGCTAGTCTTTGCTTAGTGTTTTGATTCTTGATTTGGGACTTAGTTGTATGAACGATTGTTATACTAATTAAGTCATAACCAAGTTAAAATCAACATCACGACGCTTAACTAGATTCTAGATTCGAACGTTGTGAATGAACAATTACAACCATTAGAGTCGGATTGAAATCATTCATCTAACCTTGTTGCCATAACTGGAATAAAGGTTAGCCGCTTACACATACGAAATCATTGTGATGTACTTTGTTTAGCTTGTTTACGGAAGTAACAGTTTAACAAGGGAAATCTATAATCTTATCATATGCGAAAGCAATGAAGAAGTTCTAAGTGCGGGCAATCAAAGAAATGATGATTCTATGTAATAAGTTAATGAATACATGAAACTATGATGTGATTAAAGTTCCCAACAAGCTCCTGAACTACCTCTGATTTGTTTCCTATTTAGTTTTATGTTGTTTATTTACTTATTTAATTATTAAAACAATTATCAAATCCTTCACTTCATTGTTTGATTAAACGAACTCAAGAACGGTATTTTTGCAACTCTCTGTGGTTCGACTATACCCGACTATACTGCAATTGGATCCCTTGTAGATCTGAAAGCCGTAAAGTAGGATATATATATATATATATATATAAATTTAATTTGAGCAACGTAAAGTGCAAACAATAGACTTTCTATGGAATTGGCACGGTTGTGACAGAACCAAAGTTGTGTCAAGAGTAAAGGAAGTGCTATTTGGCTTTCATCACTTTTATGTTCACCGCTGAGCGTTCGTTCCTCATGCGCTGAGCGATGTTGCTTCCTGGTTTTCCTCTTTTTGTCGTTTTTCAAAGCTTCTCTTCTAATCTTCAATAATCCTCTTAAGTCTTCATTTCCTACAATTAAGATAGAAAAACTACAAAAGAAATATATTATATTAAAGATTAAGAAAATAATGTTTGAACTTTGTCATTTTTCGTAATTTCTTTCAAAGAGGATAATGTGCGAAAACATATTGATTATATGTTAATCCTACACATTTTTAGAATTAATTGCTCATTTATAGAGTAGTAAAATAAGGTATAAAATCCACTTATCAAACTACCCCACACTTGAACAATTGCATGTCCTCATGCAAGAACCTAAGAACTTAAGCAAACTCAAAGTGAAAATAAAAACAAAGATGATGGAAAGTCTTTTTGGTGCGGCGACACTATTTACATCCCCCTACAAAGCCGCGAAACTCAGGGAGGCACTTAAGCCGACTCACTAATTACCAACAACTGTGCATGATTCATGACAATTCAAAAATTAAAGTGCATTTAGAATAGAGATGATATCACTGTGCATTGAAACTAATTTCCTTGGTATATCAATCATGAACAAAGAATAAGTCAAGGCATGTTAAAATCAATTGAGCCTCACAGGTTAGTGTGTGTCACTCGTCACTTAAAGTGTATAGGTTTATTTAATGCTCTCTCAAACACTACACTAGAGTCGCCTCCATAGGCTTGACTTTCTTCTAAGCATCATGGATCACCAAATATATAACATGCATCAAGAGGTCTTTCACCACTAGAAAATTGACTATTAGCGTCGACATTACCGTCGGTATATAAGGGTTTTAGCGTCGGAATTTGATATTACCGTCGGCCTTACCGTCGGATTAAAGGAAGCGGTACAGAGGTCGATGGTAATCAAGTTAGCGTCGGTAACACAACTACGACGGTAATTTGCTGCGGTCAAACCCGCCGGTAAACCGGTTCGAAAAAAGTCGAACCGGTGCAGATTTACCGTCGATTTCAGAGGACGGAAAATATGATAAGAATTTATTCGAAATGTTACCATCGGCCATACCTGACAGTAAAATAACACATTACCGCCGGGGGTATACGCCGGTAATAAGAAGTTTATTTTATTAATTTATTACCGTCGCGTAATACGGGCGGTAATATAATATTATTTTATTCATGCATTAGCATCGTGTATAACCGACAGTAATTGAATTATTATTACCGTCGGGTAATACCGGCGGTAATGCAATATTATTTTATTCATGCATTACCGTCTTGTATAACCGACGGTAATGAAATTAATTTTATCATTATTCATGTCGCGTGACACCGGCAGTAATATAATGTTATTTCATATTTATTACCACTTTCCACATTATAATGGCTTTGTATGATTATGTTTGCTCATAATAATTATAAAATATGTTAATTAGATTTATAGTAGATAATTATATTATGTAAATAGTTTAATGCCCTGATTTTCATACCTAATTTTATAACAATATTATACCGTAGCTAATTTTCATGCCTTACCCAAAAGGAACAGATTTTATTTGACACGGAGAAATCTACGATCCCAAATTTGTGTTAATTAAACAGAACATTTGGAAAAAGGTCAAGTAATGTCAAACAAATAAAGGTAGTAACATTTTTTGGTTTATTATTATACATAAATTTATAGTTGATAGCTAATTACGGAATTAGTAAATTAATAAATGTGATGGTAAAGGATAATAGATCAATTAAAAGCACACAGCAATAACTTCGTTAGTTATAACGAAAGAAATATAGTATTTAAATTGTTTAGGAAGTGGAGGAATCGCAACTAGTTTGACGACGAATAATAGACACTATCTACATTGTTCTCAGAATTTAAGTCCGAGTCAAAATCTTCTTCTTCGTCTTCTTCTTCTTCTTCTTCTTCGTCTTCGTCCTCTTCTTCGCCCACCTCTTCTGCTTCGTCGCTGTCACTGTCGACGTCTGATAGCAATTGTTGGTGAATGTTAGCATTTTGAAGTATCTCTGGCTCGTCGTTTGTTGCAACTAGTGTGATTGTATCTGTTGTGTGAACGGCGATTGTTGAAGGGTGTTGAAAGCATTTTTACTCTCGTCGTTCAAAATAATACATCCCTCTTTACAGCTTTCAGATTCACAAGGAATCCAATTGCAATACAGTCGGGTATGATCGTATCCACAGAGAGTTGCAAAAATACCGTTCTTGAGTTTGTTAATT
>QANU01103492.1:246637-338550 GCA_003254905.1 Nissolia schottii | reverse complement strand
ACAAGCGTCATCACAGGTAATAATTTGTGTTCCTACATCTCCTTCTTCCTGTCCTTTCTTTTTCGTAATGCTTCTTCAAGTGTTACAAACATAACTATGCTTGAGGGGTAATCTGTGTGAACATAATAGGTGTTGGTGATAGCTTTTATTAGAACAAATCCTTCACTTCTATTACCTTTTTTTATTTTTGTTTTTATCTTCTCAAAAGTCATCCTCTTTTGTTGTCTCATATTCTCTTATCTTCTTTACTCTTTAGTTTGCAAAAGAGCATGGTGTGTCGCTACAAGTAGAAGATGAGAATTGATTATGTTAACACTTCTGCCTTGAGCAGGGGTAGTTTTTATTATATTGCAAATTTTTTGATAGAAAAACATAAATTCAAATCCTAATTTTAACTCAACTATAGCATGTGAAATACAATAGTTTCTATAAGGGGCGGAGAAGAATCTCTCTCTCTCTCTCTCTCTCTCTCTCTATATATATATATATATATATTCAACATTCCATTTTGTTTTGCTCTCCACCAGAAGCAGCACATATCTCCTGCAGAAGCACCAAACATGACAAGTTTGTTTCTTCCTCCATTTTGTTCCTTCATATTTCTTCCTTCATCAGAAGCCCCTAACATCACATATGACAATATTTTGCATATTTAGTTTTACTCTTCCCTTTAAATTATAGTCTTAAAAGTATTGGAAATCTGAAAAATAAAAACAGGACTAATGCACATGAAGTCTACATCTGTATTGGTACTTAAAGGGAGTTGGTGACAGTAATAGTGTAGACTTAGACAACTGTACAACGAAAAGATAAGGTATTTTTTAACAAATTTGAAGGAAGATACTACTTCTTTTGAAGAAAAATGATACTACAAATATATGTTATAGGTCAAACTTATTGAATAGTTTTTTTATTTTTGTTTTTATCTTCTCAAAAGTCATCCTCTTTTGTTGTCTCATATTCTCTTATCTTCTTTACTCTTTAGTTTGCAAAAGAGCATAGTGTGTCGCTACAAGTAGAAGATGAGAATTGATTATGTTAACACTTCTGCCTTAAGCAGGGGTAGTTTTTATTATATTGCAAATTTTTTGATAGAAAAACATAAATTCAAATCCTAATTTTAACTCAACTATAGCATGTGAAATACAATAGTTTCTAAAAGGGGCGGAGAAAAATATATATATATATATATATATATATATATATCTATATTCAACATTCCATTTTGTTTTGCTCTCCACCAGAAGCAGCACATATCTCCTGCAGAAGCACCAAACATCACAAGTTTGTTTCTTCCTCCATTTTGTTCCTTCATGTTTCTTCCTTCATCAGAAGCCCCTAACATCACATATGACAATATTTTGCATATTTAGTTTTACTCTTCCCTTTAAATTATAGTCTTAAAAGTATTGGAAATCTGAAAAATAAAAACAGGACTAATGCACATGAAGTCTACATCTGTATTGGTACTTAAAGGGAGTTGGTGACAGTAATAGTGTAGACTTAGACAACTGTACAACGAAAAGATAAGGTATTTTTTAACAAATTTGAAGGAAGATACTACTTCTTTTGAAGAAAAATGATACTGCAAATATATGTTATAGGTCAAACTTATTGAATAGTTTTGTTTTGAGTTGTAAATTGATATTTATTAGACAAGACTAAACCATACCTATCTAAACTTAGGTTATCGATCATTTTATTTGCAGACATGGACATTGTTTCTGTCCTAAACTTTTCTTAAAAGCGTGAGAAAACTTTACTTAGGAGTGTAGGTGACTAGAGTGCAATCAAATGTAGATGTTATTACTTAGGGGTGTAGGTGACTAGAGTGCAGATGAGTTAACTTTATGAGGACATATTTTCATATTCTCCATCTGTTTGCAGGTATTGGCAGTGCACATGTCCTCATCTCCAAGCAATAGTTACATGTCTGCAAACTACTTACACCGTGTTTTGCCAATATATTTACACATCAATTCTGCAGAAGTTAGAAATACATTAGCTAACATAGTCTGTGAAATGGCAGCACAATCAGTTTTGTGTTGTAGTACAATGAAGTACAAATCCCATTTTTTAGTCCACTTTGATATTTGATGTAGACAAATCACTAACCATGACAGAAAATATTTGATGTGTGTGAGAACTAAACCCAATGCTTCTTACCGAGGTAGCAAATCTCACCAAATCCGTAAAAACCTGAGATTTTCACAACCTAATGTAGATTCAATGTTGGTAGATGTGCTTTAATGAATACTTAGCACAACTGAGTAGGCTTCAAAGGCTAAAAAGAAACTGCTACCTGATGAGCTGTGACTAGAGTTTCTTACAAAATCTTTGTATGAAATATATTGTAAGAGTATGTAGATAATTGTGACTACTTTATCTATGCCCTGTCAAATCGACTTTCAATTTACGACACAAATGGTTCATCAATTTTTTTTTTTAAATTTCTTAACATTATAAGTGAATCATGAGGTCAGTTGCATCCTTCATCAGCTTTCCTCAACTTCTACAAGCAAAAAAGGTGAAGAGCAATCTAGATCCTTTCTATCGAGAAAAAAAGAGTGACATACTTCCACAAAACTTTGCCTTGCCTTTTACTTTTAGGAGAGATTTTAAAAGATATTATCTCAAGAGTTGATGTCCATACAATTGGATGATGTAGGGCACTCTCCAAAATATTACTTAATTAGTTTAATTTTATTTGGATAACCTTTTAAATGCGGTAGTATATGATTGGACGAAATTGTTAATGGATTCTAATTAAATCCATTATTGTGTTGGGTTATTTTACAAACTAAGGAATGATTTCATTTATAAATACTACGGTATTTGTTTTTAAGTTCAAACTGAATTCAATTTGAATCAAATCATATTTTTAATTAAGTCAAATAATTTTTATTTTATTCTATACATAGTAATTAGTATTCAAATCAATTTATAATCTAAAATAATTATTTAAAATATTTAGATATAATATATTTAAATCTCAAACATGTAAATTATTATCATTTTATGATCTAATATAATATATTAATGGATTATATGACTTAATTAGATAAATTAATACTGAGAGGTGCATCGTAAATTAAAATGGTCCACAAATCTCTAATTCTCTTATTATCATTGTATAGAACATAATAAACGTAACAAAATTTGATAAATTTAGTTATAATAATTATAAAAAAATGGATAAATTAAGTAACATAGAATATTTATGTCGTAGGGTATTTAAGAATCCACCTTTTAGAAATCGAGTTGTGCCATTAGAAAGTATCATCTGTGAGACAGATTTTCTATGAAGGCTTCACAAAGGGGGTGTGCTATGAGGTCACCCCCACAACAACACACCATAAAAAAGTCTCCATAAAATTAAAAAAAAAATGGACAAATTCGTCTCCTTAATAAGAGAAATACTTAGATGTTGATGGAGCGCATTTAATGTGTGTTCATGCTGAGATGTTGTCTACGCAATAGATGACAAGGACATTTGGTTTCCATTTAGGATAAGACCATGTTCAACAATGGCTATTATCGATGAAAGGTTTCAGGATATAATAGAATTGCACCAACTTAGACTAAACTATGTGATAGAGTTATACTATACTGGTAGGGGAATATTTCACATAGTTCCTAAAGATGAAATGTAATACAACATACAATATAATTATGATTTTAAACATGTTGTGATCTATTCATTACTGATAACAAATATTTTATTCTACTATTATTATGATTATTACGAAGTAATACAATACACTATATCTTCAACTATTAACATGTTTTGTATACCCGCCGCGCATCGCGCGGGTATAACTATTGTTCATACACCAAGATCTCGGAACCCATTGTTCATGCACCAAGATCTCTATATTGTTGATAGATATAGCTATTATACATATATCTTTTGTTCATTTATTTGCTACAGTCATGTGAATTTATATATTATTTCTTCATTATGTAAATTTACATTGGCAATCTAATCGTCATTTTAATTCATAGTATGATATATTCATTAATTACTTCCAGTATTTTATACAAATGTGTACAAGTATTAGTGCTAAATAGTACAACAATCAGTATTTGTATATATTAACAAGGTTTATTTCCCGCCGCGCATCGCGCGGGTTCGATTACTAGTTTATACATACAACCCAAACTCCTCACCATTAGACCAATCTCACTAACTCTAAGACAAATGTGTTATTTGGAATATTTATATTTAATGTTATTATTAATAATATTTAATTTATGTTTCATTATTTTTCTTATATTTATAATTGAGTTAATTTACTTTTAGTGTAAATAATTTAATTTAACTTCATCTACAATTCTTTAAAGTATAATAAGAAGATCTATACTTAAAGCTTAATAATTATGAGCCTAATTTTAATTTCATAGAAATATTTTGATATATTTTCATGTATAGTAAATAAATTAATAGGAAGGAAAATACCATTATATTGAAGAAAAAAATTAAATAATTTGAATCTATAAATTTATATTTTACAAAATGTATTTCAGTCTTAAATTTCATTTGTATTATAATACTTTTATTTATAAATAATAGTAAAACTCTTTTCAATTATTTTTAGTAATTATTCCTTTATTGATATTGTTGATCTCATCACACAAGATAGTCTTAAAAAGCATTAAGCCACTAAGATTGATCTAGTGGTGAGGGCTTTGAGTAATATGCATGAGGTCTTAGGTTCAAACCTCATTAAATATAATTTCTGAAATACAAAAAAAAGTATTAAAAAGCATTACAAAAAGATGATCTTTAAAAAAATAAAAAATTATAATAAATGAAGAGTGAAGAGTTATAAAAAAAAATAAAGGTAATATATATATATATATATATATATATATATATATATATGAATGCTATATGACAACTATTTTCTGCTTAAAAATATTATTAAAATTATTTTTAATTTTTTAGTTATTATTAATGTCATTGATCTCCTAACTAAAGATACCTTAAAAGAGTAAAAACGAAAAAAAAATGTAAATCTAAAATATTATTAAATTTAAGATGAAGTGTCAAGGGTAACTCAAAAGATGAAAAATTAAAAATAACATATGAATGGTGGAGCTTAAGTAATGGAAAGTAAAAAATAAAATAAGATCATAATTTTTTTTAAAAGTGCATAACATATAAAGAGTCAAAGAATATAAAAGGGGTACAATTACAATTATATGGATAATTGAGTGACAATAAATTAAAATATAGTTGTAAAAAAATTATTACAAAAGTATAAACACCACTTACAATTCGAGAAAAATTGTCTCAAATTCTAAATTTAACTATAAAAAAAATTCATATTTTTTGTTTCGATTTGACATAAATTAAATATAATATTTTAATATTTATAACAATTTTAAATTTAGGGATATATGTCCCAAATTTTAAACCCAGATATAATTAAAAAAACCATAATTTAAAATTCAAGAATATATATCTCAAATTATAAAATATTTCCACAAAATTATATATATTTTTTCATTTCACTACAATCTAGTCTTAAGTCTTCCTTCGACTAGATTTCCATAATCTAGTCATTTTTCCGAAAAGGGGACTCTGCTTCATGCGGCCATTGCAATATGGTTTTACCAGAGAGATAGTATACTTTGTTTAGTCACAGCTTAAATATATGCTGAGGGCTTAACTTTTTATTTTAATATTTTGGTGGAAGCCTTATCATTTTGTAATGAATTTCGCCGAAGAAATTTTCATTTTTGGTTGGACAAGCGTGGAAAAGAAACATGGGCCTGAGCCCAAATTCAGACGAAAAAAGGCCCTAAATGAGCGCAAAAGTAAATCCCGGCCCGAAACAAAAATAATTGAATTACCATGGAAAATTCACAAATAAAAAGTATTCAAATATTTCTATTTATTCCTATCGTATTTTGAATCAAACCTTTCAATGATTAATTAATAACGATAATTTGATGAAAGTAAGAATTACTACTATACAGTAAGATGAAGAATCATCTTATAAGATAATTATTGCTACTAGTAGATCTAGGTAGTAGTACTAATGAGTAATAATTGGTGGGGGAGCTGAGTTTGAAAAGCATCTGCCGAACGTTACCCTCCGTCTATTTAAAAACCCTAACCCCGCCATATCCACTTGTCAAAACTAGCCGTTAACATTACCCTTTCCTCTTGTATCTCCCAGCCCTATGGCCTCGTTGCAGACACCTCTCCACCTCAAACAGGTCTCTCTCTCTCTCTGCTCCTTAAGCAAGCTCAGGCCTTCACTCTTTGTTATGGTTTTAAGTTTCATGGCTTTGACATGACAGGAAGGCGCATGCGTGATGGTGGGCTCTGCTTCTCCGTCCTCCGATGGGCGTCTCTGGAGCACTCTCCGCAGCAGGATCGACACCCTCCTCGAAGAAGGGGCTTCTACTCGCACCCGCATGGTTAGTCAATTTTCATTCCATTCCATTCCAATTACATCCATCAATGACTAATTGATTACTTGACTTTTCCTTTTGTGTAGAAGGAAGACTCCGTCTTACTGATGCGAGGGTTTGACTCTGTTTCCCACACGCTCTCTCAATTGTCTAACAATCTGGACAACGCCCTGCAGGTGTCTGTATCTATCTATTCATGTTTGATGGGGGGATACTGCTATGATGCACGGTTATTAGATTCAATAATACATGTTCAACATTGCAAAACCCTCTTCAATGTATTCAAACTGATCATTAACTAGTTTTCCTGCAATTAATTAAATGCTGTTATTTTCTCCACAGGGAGCTAGAGAACTGGCACATCCACCCACCTTAACTGATATATTCCACACCAAATTTGACAAGGCAGAGAACAAACAAGAGCAAGAGGAAGAGAAAGAAAATGAAAAAGAAGACGAACCAAAGCAAGGAATTAAAAGGAAACTTGATCACAACGATGTCTCTGAAGAAAATGTCGTTGATGGGCAGAAGATGCAAGATAAGAAGATTAAGAGAGCAAAAAATGTTGGTATTTTCTGTTTCTTCCTAAATGTGTAGCTGAGTTTACCAAAGTTCCCAGCTAATTAAATTGGTACTTGTTTGACCATTGCAGCTTGCAGCTTCAATGGCATCCAAAGCAGCCTCAATTGCAAGAGAGTTGAAGTCTATTAAGTCGGATCTATGCTTTATGCAAGAGAGGTGTGGTCTGCTTGAAGAGGAGAATAGGAGACTGCGTGATGGATTTGCAAAAGGAGCAAGGCCAGAAGAAGATGATCTTGTAAGGAACCATCTTGACATGTGTTAGTTGTTGATACTTGATATCAAGGGCAGAGAAAAGTTTTGATGTTCAAGTTTTGTATCCAAATAACAAATTGTGGAGCATGTGCTTTTACAGGTGAGGCTTCAGCTGGAAGCACTTCTTGCAGAGAAGTCAAGGCTTGCCAATGAAAATGCAAACCTGGTCAGAGAGAACCAGTGCCTCCACCAGCTTGTGGAGTACCACCAACTAGCTTCTCAGGAACTTCCTGAGTCATATGAGCATGTTATCCATGGAATGTGCTTGGACTTCTCATCGCCAGAGCCAGTAATTGCTGAAGAGAGGGATGATCACGAAAGTAGAGAACCACAAACACCAAAGAGTGATGATCTCTACAACGCACTTAAGGAGTAAACCATAATTTTAAGCACCATCATCATATCCCTAGTAACGATGATGCAAATAGTTCTCGTTTTTTACACACACAATAAAAATTATTGAGTCCAAATATTATGTCTTTATAACCCTTCAAATGATGACTCTCCTTATAATAACAAGTGCTGCACATTTTCCCCTTCTTCTTTCAATGCGCAAACCTTGCTTTGTTATTTGTCACGGCATCGAATATTTAAAAGATCCTATCAACGTTGTCTATGGTGTGTCGGCGAAGTTATACCAGGACAAAGCTTCAAAGAGGAAGATGGTTCATGGTACAATATTCATGGCCAACTCTGTGTTTAGCTGTGAGGTAAGGGGATGGAAAGGGAGGTGAATCGATAATGAAGTGATAATCTGATAATGAATTGTGGGACTCACATGAGGTGAATCAAAAAAGGAAAAAAACTTTGACTTTTCATACGTCCATTTCAACCAATTCTCTAATCAAATAATGACGGCTAACGCGTTATATTTTTTATTTTTAAATTACTTATCTCAAAAAATTGTCCACGTGGCTTTATTTGAATGGAGAAATGGAATGGGGATGTAAAAGACAAACTACGGAGCAATTTCAATTTTATCCAAGAATGAGCATGTTAAGCAGTAAAAAAAGAAACCGCAAGTTTAAATTATCATTTTAAGCAACAGAAATTCATGGGATAGTAGTACTGCTAAACAACAAGTTCCAGGTCAAGCACAAATACCAGATAAAGTCCCCAAAGACTAGGCTATTACTAAGATATTAGCATGTACATGCACGCAAGAAGTTATGCAGCATTAGCCCCCGCTCCTCAACCTGTTGGACAATTGCGAGTGTTCTGTTCAGCTTTCTTGAGCATTTCTCTTTCTTTTAGCTGCAGAAGCCGAGCGCACATGGCGCATTGCTTGATTCGATGCATTAACAGCAGCTTCAGTAGCTTTGGCCAGACTTGAAACCAAAACAGCATTAACAGAATCCTTCATTTTATCCAAAACTCCAAGCAAAACATGACGGTCCTTCTCATACTACAAATATATAGTAATCAAAGGATACATGGTCAGAGGCACATCGACTTAACTAAAAGTTCAATTAAATAGATATCACAGCTTTATTAGTCTCAAGATAACTTGTAAGATGATTGATACTTTTTGAAACCACAAGATTGGATGCTACATTGATAACGGAAGAGGACAAAAAACAAAGAATTGCAAAAGGCACAAAAACTAACCACAACAAAAACAACAATGAAGCCGTGTCAGTTCTCCCACTAAGCGGGCGTCAGCAAAAAGCAAACACGTGGGGACCATTCTTTTAAAACAAATGTTTATCCATCTCAACTAAGTTTTCTTGATCCTAAACTAGAAACTGAGTAAATGAAAGAATCGTTGACATTTTAAAAATGCTTTGGTGGGTCTGTGGAATGTAAGAATTGTCAATAAATGCTCGTACAATGAAAAGGGGTAGAGTCACAGAGATGAGGAAGAAGAAAAGCTTTTACTAGCAGAGAGATTATGAAGGTGGATATGCATTACAGAGTAATAACACACAAGATGGAGCAAAATTAAAATAATAGGGATGCAGCAACAATTTCTTGCAAGCAATGTTACAACATACCACTTCAATTTTTCCAAGAGCATTTTCCAGCTTTGCAGTTAAAGCTTCAATCTGCATATACGCAAGGCAATAAACAATATGAAATAAGTTGCATTAAAAGAAAATCGAAACAGAACCTTCTTCTGTGACTCCATGTACAAGCTCCGGTAGCTAATAGGTGCCATGGATGGGGCTCCATATGAGCCAGTAAGTTCATCAACCTAAAATGTTTTTTAGTATATTAGTGAGACAACACAAGAATTGCAAGAAAAATTTAATACGAAATCCTGAGTTTAAAATTATAAAATACCTTGGATTTCAAGAATTCGGTGATCTTTTCCAGATCTTCAATTCTTTGATAGGCAGCTTCAATTTTTTCATCGGATCTCTTTTCGCCCAAATTTTCTGCAGGCTCGGGCTCGGGCTCACGCTCTAACTCTGCTTCTGGTTCTGTCTCAGACACTACTTGTTCCACTTCCATTTGAGTAACCGGTTCATCTTTCTCACTTTCGCTTCCAGCGTCAATGTATTCAATGACGCCAGCCGCACCACGTTTGAATTTATACGTATTAACAACCCCACTTTTAATGCGCTCTGAACGCCTCACAGATGAACTAACGGATTTGGACTTCTTACTAGTGTATTTAGATGACGACTTCTTTTGCAGCCCACATTCTTGGACTATATGCTCTTGTTCAGGGCTTCTTTCCTTATGTGTTACCGCTACATCCACAGAGGGATTCAGATTTTTCAGAGGGGAACTGATGGGGTTTGAATTGTCAACCTGAGAGTCAACTGTCACTGCACCTGGCATTGTCATGTTCGCATTGGGAGCCTGTGGTTCAACCCTCTCCAGAGAAGGGTTTTCAGGCTTCAAAATAGCGACCAAAAAAAAAAAAAGAGAGTAAGTAATTGGAGTAAAAAGGTTCATGGTGGTCCGTTTGTTTAAACACGGTTTCAACAGTGACACTGATTCAAAATAAGTACATTCTATTTATGCTTAGCTTATTATTCCACAATAGAATATGAAAAAAAGAAAAAGAAAAAGGCAAGCTTTCCTAAGAAAAAAGTCTTTCCTCAGGGAAAGCACAAAGTGACACGCATATAGCGAGAAGCAAACTCACAATGCAAGAAAGCACAAACTACAAGCTCACATTTTCACTCTTAATCCCCAAAATTGCTCCTTTTTTCACTCATCATTTCAAAAATCAAAAACCCTGACCAAACCAAACCCTAAATAACATGCATGCAGACAACACCGTAAGGTGAAAATATAATCAGTTCTCTATCCCAATAGACACATTAACAACATCAACAACACAAGAAATAGCACATGCAAGAAGCTACTAGAATATAACACCAAAATAATTATAATAAAAACGAAAAATTAAAAAATAATCGGCAAAATACTGAAAAAAAACGTGGTGAATACATGATAAGGCAAAAACAGAAAACATGAATTTGTTGTGTACCGTGGGAACCTTGTCGATGATCTTCGAGGAATTGGGTTTTCGACCCATTTTTTTCTTTCTTCAGTAGGTGTGATTGGCACGAAACAAACCAGAAAAGAAATGAAGTGGAAGCGGAAAGTTGAAACCCCAAAAGACAGCAAATTTGGGATGAGAGAGAGGCAGAGCACAGTAGAGTGTGTCTTGGGATTTGGAGGGGTAACGCTTGAAACCTTTGGTTCAAAGGCCAAACCAAGCGTGATGGCATTGACATACAAGAACAACGTCTAGCCAAATGACACGTGGGGCTTTGTGTCAGTGTCTTAAATCAATTTAGAGATTTTCGCATGTGTATTATTTTTGTCCTCTTTCAGTTTCAAATTGGTCGCACATTTTCCTATTTTAGTATTTCTTTTAAATACTTGTTCAATTTTTTTTTTGTGGTGGGATTGTGTTTTTTAAGGTTGCCTGCCCGATATTTAAGGGTTAGTCTTGACTAATTCGGGTTGAACCGAGTCGCGCACCTGGCTATGGCAGGTGAGTCTCCCAGCGGGGATAACTGCGTAAACAAGGTCTCGAACTCGGGACCTCGGGACCTTGCTTAAGCGATACCAAGCCGCTTACCATTTGGACCAACTCTCGTTGGTAGGTGGGATTGTTTTATCAGCGCTTCTTATCTCTCACATTTTCTTTGCAGATGACAGTTATGCTTTAAGACAGAGGTGGAAGGTTTGTCAGTTATTATGAAAAATTTACAAAAATATGGTTGTGCGTCGGGGCATCAAATTAAATTTGATAAATCATTTATTTCCTTTAGTTTGAATATTAGGAAGGTCAAAATGAGTCTGATTTGTTTACCCGGTTAAATGGACTGTGAAAATTTGAAAAAAAATTGGTCCGGTCCGGTCTATTTATAAAAAAATTAATTTTTTAAAAGTTTCATTTTGAATTCTAAATTTTATTTTGGAATTTAAGAGTTAACTTATAATTGAGCATGTTTAACTATTTGTTATGCTTAACTACTTAATTATATTTATATTGTTATACAGCCGAAGTGCTATGACATAAATATTGATAAATTTTGCATTCTATTCCTTCAATGAGTGCCTACATCCTACAAGTTGAATATACTTTCAAACCTTGTTTATTATTGATTAATTTAAGAGAAAGAGTTCCAATTGTGTTTTTGATCAATAACATAACAGTACTCATATCAATGTTATATGCCGTCATTTAATTAATAAAAGTTGTATTAATTCATGAATCGATTTCAAATAGTATTTGAAAGCATTTGATTTCTTTCAAGCAAGATAGTTGAAGGAACAAAAAAGATAATATAATATCGCAATCAGCTATTTAAAATATTTATTTTTAATTAATTAATCGATAGACAATAAAAAATAGTTAAAAATGATCGCGTATATTTATTCACAACTTTGTATTTAAATCATAAAAAATAGATCAAAATTTTAATTTTTTAAAAAAAAATAAACGGACTAACGGGCTGGCCCGTTTAAATCCGCAAACCGACCATAAACGAGCCAGATCCTAAAAATAGACATAATTTTAGCCCGGCCGTTTGACTCCCATAATCAGTAACAATGTAAAAGAAGATATGTTGGCTATTTGTAATATTCAGCGGGTGGTATAAAGAAGAGTTACTTGGGTCTCCTCCACAATGGTGGGGAGATCGAGGAATCATAGTTTTCAACCATTGAAGCAGAGTTTGACAAAGAATATAGGGTTGGAAAGAAAAGCTTATTTTCAACGTGAGTAAGGAAATTCTCATTAAGGCGGTGGAACAAGTCATACTAACATATATTATGGGTGTGTCCAAGATACCGAACTCCTTGTGCAATTAGCTAAATTAAATGATGGTTCGCTTTTGGTGTGGACATACTTCAAACACAAGGAAGATTCATTGGGTGCCACGGAACAAATTGTGTTTGCCAAAGGGATATAGGGAAAGAGTTTCAAAGATCTTCACGCGTTTAATTTAGTCATACAAGTGAAGCAAGGATCGTATATTTTATCTAAACCAGGGTCTCTAGTGGCAAGATTACTAAAAGCAAAATATTTTTCTAATGGGGAATTTTTGGAAGCTCAACTGGGATCAAGAGCTTCTTTTACATGGAGGAGTATATTGGTGGGTAGAACGGTTTTGCGAGAAGGATTATGTGTGAGGATTGGGGATGGGCATCACACAAATATTTGGATAGACCCATGTATGATTGTTGATGTTATTGAAGTTTTCACAGCTGATTTTCAAACTGTAGAGCAACTCTTCCTTCCTGATTCTAAACGTTGGGATAGAAATCTCATTAAAGGTATTTTCCCGGTTGAACAAGCAGAGGCCATTTGCAGCATTCCTCTCAGCATATATAACAATTATGGTTGACTCTTACTATTGGTTGCCAGATTCAAGAGTGTTGTTTTCAGTGAAGTTAGGTACAAAGAAGCATGGATGACATGACAACGATTGAGGGGGAAATTGAAGGATCTGTTTCAAATTTTCAAGAATTTCTCCTAAGCGTGGAAAGCTATCTAAAAACTCTTTAACATTCAACCTAAGCAGAGATATACTTCCTACTAAATCAAGACTTGACGCTAAAGGTGTGGGAGGTTGTTACTTGTACTTGGTGGTGATGAAATCGTGTAGCCACATCCTTTTTGAGTGCCAACTTTCTATGGAAGCATTCTCAGCCCCAAGTTTTGTATTTCTCCCAGCGTTGACCCCGCTGCGCTGGAGGTGGTAGCTGACTTTCTTCTTCCTTTGTTGTTGTAGGAGCGTGAATCATTTGTGGTGTTGGTAGCAACTATCAACCTGGATGTTTCCAGGGAGTCTCGGGGGAGCTCCAGATCTACCTCTTCTGACGCCGAACAAGTGGAAAAGAGAGCTCTTAATGTTGGGGTGTTGAAGGTGGAGTGTCACTTTAAAAAAGCTATTGCAAGAATAAAAGAAGAAAGTGGAGACTTGTTTTTGCTTTTTTCTTGGAGTTATTGTTAAAGATATTACTTCTTTTGTTTTTTATTTTATTTTAGTCAGTTTTTGCTTTGTTAAAAGGTCATGTAATAAGGTAGCTTATAATATTATTGCTAAGTCAACTATTTTTGTGGTTCTCATTTATGGTTGGGGAACCTCTTGAATTTTTGGTCCCTCAACTAAACTTCGATTCATTATGTTAATGAGATTAGGACTTTACTTTAAAAAATTATTAAGTTTAGATAATATTAATTATTTTTTAACATATTTTTATTAAATAAACTCTCTTTCATATTTATCCACTATAATAATTCTAACCATCTACTATAAATAAGGACAATTAGGTAAAATGTTATCAATTTTTTCTTACTTTTACATTTTTTTAATCATTTTCTTAATAATAGCTTAATAGAGAAAGTAGATAACTAGTTTGAAACGGATGGATTATAGAATTAAGCATGAAATTAAATTAAATTAAAGTTTGGAATTAGAATTTTACCATGTTAAGTGCCAACTTAGTCCTTAAAAAAGGTTTCGATGCCTCAAGTGGTATTTGAAAAAAAAAATGTCAACTTAATTCCTAAAATTTTAAAATGTTGCCCTATTAGTCCCTCTTTTAGCAAATTTTCTAAAATTTCAAGGACAAATGAGGACAACATTTGAAATTTTAGGGACTATGTTGGTACTCTCATAGACTAAAGTACCACTTTACTATTTTTAGAAACCATTTAAAACACCGATACATTTTTTAAGGACTAAGTTGACACTTAACCCAAAATTAACCTACTTGTTCTAATTTTTGTACTCAACATTGTGTCAAAATTATAAATTCACAAATTAATTTCACATAATTGAAAAATAAGATATTTCCTTTGGTACATAATTGAGAAATAGGATGTAATCTTTTTCTTTTTTAACGGAAGATGTAATCTTAATTCTTATCGCATACCATAAAAATTAATTATTATAAACCTCGTTAAATGACTATTTTTAGACAAGTAATTAAGTGGGATAAATTGCACAAACAAACAAAAAAACTAAATTACATATCAAGAAAAAACAACACCTTAGCTTCACAATAATGCTATTTTTACAACACATATATTCAACAAAATAGATAAATAAACATTACAAAATATAGAAACAATATTATTATTAAACATTTCTATGTGAATAAATAAAATGTGCTTAATATTATTCATTTTTGTATTTCATAATATTTATTACTCTATTTTATAATATTAATTTCTCTATTTTATTAAATGTTGTTAGATGTTTTTGTGTTCTACAAATAACATTACTCAACCTCACCTCCACCTTGACCGGAGATTGCATTCTCATTAACCATTATCTCATGGAGAGATCTATCATGCTAGTTTAATGTTCTGATTGGGTTTTATGTATTCCTTTTGGATGTCTTCTTAACATTTTTAAATTTGTTGTTTAGTAAATTCATCAACCATTGGATTTGTTGTTTAGTAAATTTGAAAAATAAAGGTTTGTTTGGTTTCTATTACTAGATTCGTCTGATTTTTCTTAAAGTTTGTATAAATGAGAGAAAGAATAAAAATGAAGGCTACAATTGTGAATTAAAAAGAGACAGAATTCATAGACTTTTTGTGACAAAATCGTCTAATAATTAGGTGAATTATCTATAGTTATGTACATTATATTCAATCAAATGTTAAAAAATAAGTATATATTTTCTTGCACTTTCTTCTACTTTGACCAGGAAAATATGTTATTTTAGTTTAATTTGGAATAATTTGTTCAAGAGAGAGACGAATTATGATGGAGATAAAAGACAAAATTTGTCATAATGTAACAACGTATTAAAAGAGTGTATTATTTTATTACTTTCACCCATAATTCGCGTAGTAACCGAGTAAATTACATGTCACTATCCTATTTCAACAATTAACCTAAATTATGTTATTTTAAATTATATTTTCAATTTGCACAATCTTTTATATTTTTATGATCAAGTTAAATTAAGGGTTCCGCGGCCAATAAAAGAGGCGAGGTGACATTTCTAACCCATATAAAGAAGTTGAGTTAATTCACCTCCACCCCCATTGGGCCTAATCTACAGTGAGAGGGGTTAAATTTTATAGGAAGCGGGGCCTTTGATATTGGACACTTCCGAAAACATGTTTATAATTCGTCCAAAAATATAAAATAAAATCTTTATAACGGTCCTAAGTTCCTAACAGATGGAAGTGGATCTTTGACCCACAAAAATAGATGGAAGTGGATCTAACAAAAGCCTTTAATCCCTGGCACTTTCACTAACCGCTACTGTAAGGAATACATTAATTAGCAGGGCTCTGTTATTTGTAGCATGTAGGATGGCAACGAGTTTTATATTTACATACTATAATTGTCAACTATAAAAATATAATTATTTTAGTGTATAAAAATAACATAATTTAAAATATCAACAACACAATAAAACATATAGTCACGTTAACACAATAAAATAAAACATATTAAAGTGAAAATATGCAAATTTCTTCAGACGAATCAGGTCGGTGAAAAAGGTTTCCACATTTTATTCATATTTATTTTATAAAAAACTAAAAGGAAACAGAAAAATTACATATAAACATTAGTTTTCAATAAATAGTTTCATATAAAGGAAATCCTTAAAGTTAATTACTTGTACGTTAATTACCCATTGAAAATGGAGTTTTTATTCTATTTGTTAGGTGCTCACGAATAGGGCATAAATTGTCATTCCTAATTATTTGTGCACAAATAACATATATAAATATAAATAAATATACAAATAATGTAGGATGCACGAGATGTACACTCGGAGACAAGTATATAGCACAATTAAGCTCACAATTGTGCTGGTAGCTCATGCATTAACGATAAGTCAAACTTTAATAAAAAGAGATTTTTTTGGCTCTAGATCTCTAAAATTTTAAAAAATTTAAATAATCTCAAACTTTAATAAAATTTTGATTTTGTCATTTAATAGTTAATAAAACATTAAAATAAAAATGATCTTTTACTATTTATATTATTGTAATCATTTTATATTTTAAGGGTAACTTAATTATAAACTTACTTTACTACATATCATTTTTATAACTTTTATTTATTTTATTAAACAATATTATTTATTTTTAAGAGTAATTTTTAGAAAATTTAGCGAGTTGAACAACTTTTGGAGGTCATATTCATTTTCTTCTTGGCCTGTTTGGTGAATATCTCGGTACAAAAATAATGAAAGTGAAAAGTAAAGACGGAGAGGATGCGAAGGACAGAAATAGAAATGTGTTTGACGATGACGTAGAAGACATTGGTGATTGGGTATATATTGTGTTTGGATTTCCAGTGACAATACATAAAAATTAATGTGGAAGATCTTTAAGTGATTTAATTTGTTTTTTCCAATTCTTCATCGTTGCAGTGTGCATGGTCTGCGCCCATGCCACCGAGCACTGTCCAAACTCATCTCATCTGGATCTGCTTTTCTTTGGTGTTTCCACATAGGGCTTTAGCAGAAAATTATAATTTTGATTCACCTTTCCTTTCCTAATTTTGATGTATCGGGTCAATCTCTGCAAAGGGAGCTCCCTGTCTCTGTCTACGCCTCATTGGAGTCATGGCAATCACCAGTTCTAANATATATATATATATATATATTGATTTCTTTGTGGGACCATTAGGCCGATAAATTGTTACAAGAAAAACTAGCTAAACTTGATTTGTTTGCTCGGAGGATAAAAAAAAAGGGAAATGATAAAACAACGATACTTTATAATTCCTTAAATTTTTCGATAATGAAATTGATGGGGAGAAATGATCTAGAAGATGACGAAGATGGCAGAGAGAGGGACAGAGAGAAAACGACGATGTGAGAAAATAAAGAAGATTATGTTTCATTTTTGATAAAAAAAATGTGGGCAAGAAATTTAAAGAAATTCTTAGAATAAAGAAATTTAAATTTGTGTCACGAAGACATGTGTTTACTATCTCTTCTTTTTTGAAGTACAAAAATTGATTCAAAAACTGTCTTGAGACAGAGACAATTTTGAAGTTTTTATTTTTGTCCTATCTATATTGTTTTCATCTTTTTCACTCGGCACGCTTATTAAACACTACCTTAAAAATTCTAACAAGAAATTATTACGTACTCATGAAATATTAAGTAAGATGATTCAAAACCAATTACATAATGGCATTTCAACTTTAAGTAATGGAAAGCGCCACCACCACTAACTAATGCTTGAAGTTTAAATGTGTTACCTAATTAGGAGTACTAATTGCTACTTCGAGACCATATAACAATTTTTCATGATAATTTCTTGGATTCCATTTTCCATATGATATGTATAATTAAACATTCCTCTTGTGATAACTAGCTGGATTAAATGTAGGCAAAACTACGTAAGGGCAAGGGTATGCATATGGCAAGATCAAGTTTGCCTTACAGGGGCTTACATATATCCCCTCATTTCACAAAGTAAGAGTTTAATGATGCTGTTTTCTTAATCATCTTAGAATCTAAGAGCTGCAAATGCTTCTTAATATACAAGATTAAATTCAAGAATCAAAAAATGATATCTCCACCGCCCATAGAGCAAAAACGGAATCAATGCATCCTCTGTTCTCTTTCTATATGCTTGTCCTTAGCAATCGATTAACTAATGTGTAGCTACCATCAATTTTAGTACATGCTTGCATGGTCAATGTGCTAGTCCTGTTCTGGAATTTATTTTATTTTCATTGCGTGGAGCGCCCAAAACCAATGAAATTAATTCAAAAAGGTTTTGCAGCACTAGCATGGTCAAAATTCATAAACTCAACGGGGTAACACAGAATCCGTTGCCTTTCTTCCTTAAAAAAATAACGTTAAAAAACACAAAATATTTGCTTAAGTAAACGATACATATATAAAAACATAGAACGAACATAGTGGGATCTAGCTATAGTTATATACTCCAAAGAAACTTTTATGCATTTGTTTGCAAAGGTTCTCTTGATTGACCAATTTAGAAACAACAACAAAGGAGTCCAAAAGAAAGAAATTCTTGTGTGCTCGAATATTGTAATGTTGTATATGCTTTAAATTATATAATCAAAAGAAAATTTAATTATAAGTGACGTGTGGGTTCTCCGATTTAAGATGAAGACTAAAATGTTATTCATTGTGTGATTTAAAACATATTCAAATTCGACATGACGTTGCATGATTACACAAGAACTTTTCTGCTCCAAGTGCAAAGGTGGGTAATGCAAGCTCATTGGATGGTTAGGGGCTTAGGGCATTGACATAGCCTTTCAAAGAAAGCTGTGGAAGGCGCATATATTCTTGTCCCCCTTCCTTTATTTCCCTTCTCATATTCGTTTTCTCTCAACCCTCATTCCCCCACCCTTGCCTTTAAGTCTCCCTATTTTTCTTTGGTTTGAGTGCATAGAACATATTAACATTATATATAAAGCAATTAGCTAGGAAGGACTATGTGCATGATGCACCAAAATCAGCAAAGGAGTGATAGGCCACCTCTCCTATTGGCTTAATCGGTTTCAACATTGGTACACATAAGCTCCTTTAATTAGAATAAGATTCCTCCATAGAAATGCAATTTTATTTGCCCCAAAACTAATTAAGCTGGGTATCTTATGGTAATTGGTGTTTTACGTCATCCTTGTCCTGAAAAGTGAAAACTTATTATATTAGTAGTTTGAAACGTTAAGTGGGGACCACATGAAGTCACTCTACTAATCAATATAATTAATTAAGGCTGGAAGCGGAAAAACTGATCAGCAAATTACGTTATGTCACATTTTTCTGACCATGTGACTCTAAGTTGATGTGAGTCACTAAGGTATATTTGATTTTGACACGCCTAAGCTAAATTGCTTGCAATTTGAGACGTTAAACTCGCATCTGATCACGTGTTAAGTTCCACTCAATTCAACATGTAGCCACATTAGGAAAATTAACCATAATACATGAAGAATTTATATTGGTTGGAATGAGGTTTGAACTTATATTATTATTATGTATATATATAACACTAATGCTACTTAATTTTAAACCTCCACAAACATTACCCTAATATCCAACTATGAAACTTGGCTTAAATCGACAACTTAAACATGCTTAACCATCAATTCACTTAAATCATTGCCACAATCACTATATGTTCTAAATTGGTTGTTAAGGACAGAAAAGCTTTGGTTAAATAGATGTGTTAATTGGTTAATTAAGATGACATGAGGTAGGCAAATAACATTATTTTTATATATCATGGCCAAATGTTATATGTGTTGGGAGGGGAGCTCAAAACTCTGAGAGATCAACATCAATGATTTAATTGAAAAATTTTAAAGGAACAAGTCTAAGGGTCATCTCACTTGTATACTCTCCACTTAGTTTATCTCTAACCAATGTGAGACTTTACTTGCACTTGAAACCCAACGCAATCTCCCCTTCAAGTGTGAGATACAACATCAGTATCTAGCTTCTCCTTCAGTGGAAGCCCATCTCATTGAGTATTTAATGGCATTAACAAGAGCCAAGCTGATTCTTCAAGATGTCACACTTAAATCCAACAATCACCATTGCTTCGATGCTAATTTGATGCTTAGCTGATTATCTTTCTAGCCTTTAAATAGAGGCTCCTCTTGTACTCAAAGGACACAACTCTCATAATACAATATTTCTCTATTCTCTGTAACCTCTCTCTAATCTTTGTCATGTTCCCCTTTAACCATTTATTGAAAATGTTTAACATGGTATCAGAGTCATGGTTTCCTCCTTGAACTTTTAACCCAATTTTGTTGCCTTAGAGCCTCTCTGTTAGGCTCTCTATAAAAAAAAATTCTATTGTCATCTCTGTTTATTTCATCGCATTTCGTTTTCCACAAAGACTAGCCCTATTGCCTAAGCACCACCACCCCTCGACGCAATCCCTTACGCATTTCCATGTGTCTCCTATTTATGCTGGCTCCGGTTTCCCACCCTCCTTTGTTGCCTCCACGCAGCCACGGTGTTGCACATTGCTGTTTCCGTGCAGCCATGATGTTGCCTATTGTTGCCTCTGTGCAACTCTTAATGTTGTCTTTTGCTGGTTACGCTTAGCTCATTGATTCCATCCAGCCCTTTTGTTTCCATACAAGACTCTTTGTTGCCGCGCGTGCTTCTTCGACAACCTCCACTGATCTGTAACAAGCTTAAAGCTCAAGGAGCTTTATCTTGAGGGAAGGTGTTAAAAATATTATCATATCTCTAATTTATTTTAAATTGATCTAATGCTGATTTAGTTTGATTACTTTTTATTTAGGTTAATTTTATATTTATGTTCTGATTCTATTTCTTAGCATATTTATAGGCACTTCTCATTATATCAAATCACAATCTTTACTAATACAAAAATTTATATTGTTATTCTTCTCTGTCTCTTGTTATTTTCTTTGCAATATTTTTCGAATTCCATCGTGAAATCTCACCAGGTTAATTGGACATCATATTAATTAAATGAACCAAACACGAATAGCAAAACAGATTACCATTTTTCCAATCTATGATGCGGGGAAAAGCAACTTGCTAGTTGTTCATCACTGCCTCTGCTTCACTCGTTATTATCTCTAATTCTCAACCATGAAATAAGGCAGCACGCGTCTTTTGTGCTAAATGTCATAAGCTACTGCATGGTGCATGTGTAAGAGCCACTGCCACACAACCATGCTCCTTTCTGCTGCAAGCGGCATAAATTCTTTCTCGGTCATGATATTAAGTTATAGTTTTCTGCATTGTGGATGTTGAAATAACAATTTAGTACGTTGTGAGGAGCATATCATAAAAATTTCTCTTGCAAGTGGACTACTTTCTTCTACTCCGTGATACCCCATTTGCTATATAGTGTGTGCACCTAAGAAGCACCGATATCAATACAGATACAGAACACGACACAACACGCGACACACCAATTTTAAAATTTTACAAGAATAGACATGACATATATAAGTATAAAATTAAATATTTATAATAATCTCTTAATATTTTTATAAATATCAAACTACTAATTTTTAATACTTTCTAAGCCCCTTTCAAGATATATGAAACATTGAAGATAATTTTATGTGTCAAAATTTTCTAATTTTTTAAGGGTCCATATTATTATAAATTATTTAATATTTAAAATAATTTTAACTTGGACACAACAAAATATGGCTCACAAAACTTTTAAATATAGCTCAGACACGCTTGGATATGGCTAATTATGAATTTTTTATTTAAACACTTTCGGACACATACAACACGTGTGTCGGGCGAGTGTTTTCGTGTGTTAGTGTCTACAATATGTCAGACACAGACATGATAATTTCACAAAATGTCCATTCGTCCTAGGTGAGAACACAATGTTATTCACTAAAATATATATAGTTGAAGACACGAGGTTATTTATAAGTGATTTTGTGAGAGTGTTTTCTGAACCTGCATTCATTCACACTCTGCCTCTCGCAAGCAACCTTAAATTCACCTTAATATTACTATTAATTATTAAGTAATTAAAGGGAAAAAAAATAGAACAAGTGGAGAGTAATAAATAGACTTTTACTTTATTAGATATTTCAGAACCATACTTAAGATATTTCAGAACCAAATAAGTTCACATTACTCTGCACATTATGTGAACGCATGATGATACAATTCCTCAACACTGGTCCATACAGCAGATTGCATGCCAAACAAAGAACTTTTCTATTTGTGCCAAAGCTGTTCAAGCCTTTTTCTTTCTTCACTTGTGTTGCGTTTCTAAAGAAAGCTACTATGGACCAACTATGTAACGCTTAAACTATAATATATATATATATATATATATATATATATATATATATAGAGAGAGAGAGAGAGAGAGAGAGAGAGAGGAAGAAATTAAGTTGAATTGGGCATATACATATATGCTTTATTGCTGCAGAATATCTCCCGTTTGATTGAGAGAATCTCCAAATGTTTTAAAGGAAATAATTATAAACATCTACCGTACGGTTTTGGCAACTGCCAAGAGATTTGGCCAATAGAATTTGTAGAAAAGGCCAGGGACAAAGGAGGGAAAAGAAAAGAAAAGAAAAGAGTGATGAAATGATGCTGTCTTTTTTTCTCTATGACCCGAGAGATATACACAACAGCCACAGAAATTTGGAGAGTGTGCGTTGTAAAAACTCCAGTTGATTGGAAAAAGTCAAGAAAAGTTGAGAGACCTCTTAACTTAGAAGGCATAAGTGAGGATTGTTCAGACATTTTTTTTTAGGAACGTGTCATGTATACTTATTTCATATAAGATATTATATAAACTTACATTTCATTTGTTATTGAATAAGATATGTGTTTAAATTTAATAATATACATACGTTTCATATGTCTAAGATGACTTTAACCCATCCTCATATGTATGAGATACAGCTTAAATAAACTCAATGCCTAAATACCAAAAAGTAACTCGAGTGTTACCACATAACTAGTAATGAATGTATAATGTACATAATCTTTATGAGACGTCATGAATACATTTATGTATGTGAGGCATAATTAGCTTTATTACAATCTCGGCTACCGTTACAAAACACCCAACAGATAGAAAATAAGTCATCCCATCAAAGCATATAAACATGAATCTCATGCCTACTCTGATATGTTCTCATTCGTTATCATTTCATATTATTCACATACTAACTTAAGAAGTTGGAGTGCCTTTTGTAGCTATCACTTTTGTTGGACCCAAGACACCATCACTACAACCACCATGCTCATCCATTTTGATAGTTTTTAGAATTACTCTAAGATTAGAATTACGAGTTATATCTTAATAAAATCTAAATTAATTATAATAAGATCCAATAAGGTGTGACTCTCAATAAAATTAAATAATTAAAAAAAAAACGTAAGTAGTATAAACTGTCTACAATATTAATATTTTTCTT
This sequence comes from Nissolia schottii, assembly GCA_003254905.1. Classification (NCBI taxonomy): domain Eukaryota; kingdom Viridiplantae; phylum Streptophyta; class Magnoliopsida; order Fabales; family Fabaceae; genus Nissolia; species Nissolia schottii. The sequence goes on along the minus strand of QANU01103492.1, from coordinate 314,941 downwards.
TTATGGAAGGTCCTTTTGGCCGCCCTCTTGTTTGGTCGGTTGACTATAAATACTAGTACTATATTATTAGCTTGTATTAAATGAAGAACTCTGTTTGTACACACTCAAAATATCTTAGGATGCAAATATACAACACCTATTATGCCTTCGCTAAAAATGTCAAAGATTGTTTATCATGTCCAAGCGATGCCTACTTTGACTCAGATTTTATGTACATCACAAATCATCAGTCGTGAAGATCGGGATACACTTTATCTCAGGTTGAGAATACATTTCTGAGTATTCATGCTACTAGTTTAATAGCAGATATTTGTGCCTTTATATTAAAGAAACACCGCTGCTATTCCAAAAATTGACATCGTATGTAAATATAAAAAGAAATAAATATTATAAAATAGATAAATAAATATTATAAAATAGAGAAATAAACATTATTAAATATATAAATAAATAATATTAAATGTATGTGTGTCCATGCACGCATAAAACAGATAAATAAACATTATCAAATACATAATTAAGTAATATTAAACACACATGTATTCATGCATGCATAAATGCTCGATGACAATATTTGTTTGTTTGTTTTGTAATGTTTGTTTATTTATTTTATAATATTTGTTTCTTTGTGTGGTGTATACAAAATCTTAATTTTTGAAGTGTCCAAATAATATTTTTGATAAAGGAATGATAATAGAACCAAAATTTATTTAGGAAGGGAGTAAGGTCAGATTTGAATAAGAACGATAATAAAAATAATAATTGAAGAGTGAAGATGGATTATTGATATGTTATCCGGTTAGTGTTCCCTATTTTATTATGCTATAGATGGTGATTATAAGGCATGTATATGTCAATTACAAGAGATAATTACAAATTAATGTGATGCATTAAATCTTGCAATAGAAATAAACCAGCTACACTAAATATGTTAATAAATCAATTGCTACAATAAATCTACATGACACGGCAAGACATGCAAAATCAATTACAATAAATCTTATATGATACAACATGATATGGCAAGATAGGCATTGATTAGGTGAGTATGCCTACAAATGCCAGCTCTATGGTGACAATAAATGGAAGGTAAACATGGAAAATCAGTTGACCAATCAAGGGAAAATTCTGTCAAACTATCTTCTAATTCTTTTTTCTTTTTTTGTGGTAGAAAATTAGTTCAAATTTAAAACTAGATTATACAGACTGGGTGAGGATTATCTCGTGTAATGTTTACATAACTTGATCATGTGCACAACATCTTTAACATTTGTTAGATCATATTAAATGAGTGAGAAATTAAAAATGCGGAAAACAACGGTGAAAATGTAAACTAAGTCATATACAAAATACACATTAGAATATCCTTTGCCATTCACCCCTTTACCATACTGTTCATGACTTCATTCCAATTCAATTTACCTCTTATTTCCAATATACACTCATTACATATATACTTCATCCACTTCTCACAATCTGGTGCTTTTGTACACTTGGTCTATATTCATTTCGCCTTTTCCTTCACTTTATTCCTCTGTAATTTGTTTTTTCAACCAAGTTCTGTAACTTCTATATATTTTACTTAAGTAGCTCAGTTTTGTGAAGTCTGTAATGAGTTGGGGCAGCAATTGAATTCAGTAATTTTTTCCTTTTTGCTATATTGAATTTATTGGAATTTGTTTATAAAAACCACGTGTATGCTAATTTGACCGTTAGATAGGTAATTCGGTTATATAACTTTATTTTATCTAATGATCAGTCTTTTTTTTTCCAAAAAATTTCCGTGTCTTATTTTATTGTGTAACATTATTCTTATACATAAAAATGATATTTGAATAACACAAGTGTTAACAACTAATAACCAAACTCACATATGTGAGTTAATTGTGGAGAAAGAAAAAATAAGTATGATGAATTTCACATCTTTGTGAGTTTAATTGTTGATTGTCAATTGTTAGTACCTTTGAGTTTTATATATATAGTTTAAAAATGCTACTATGTAACAAATACAAGTCCTTTGGAGAATCACACTCAAATATGTGAAGGTGTAGTTCTCCCAAAGTTTTTATATTCTTTATAAATAGTATTTTCATTAAGAGTTGTCGACCAACTAAAGAGGGCTACCTACGAAGAATTTTGACTGACAAAGAAATTGACTATGATCGTGTGAAGGGTTGTCGAGTGAAGTGTCATCTAGCGTAGCTAATAACTATCACACGACGTCTTTTGAAAAACGTGAAAATATAACGAATCCCAAGTTAGAAAGATTAACTTTTGAAGTATGATACCCCCACACTTATTTTCTACATTTTCCTTTTCACATATGCATTTTACAATAAAAAGATAGAAAGGGAAACTTTGAGTTTTCTCTCCCACTCAGGAGTGAAAGGAGATTATGAAAATTCAAGTGTTCCATTCATTTTAAAATAATTGTCCATATTTTTATTTTGATTTATTTAAAAATAATTATTCACTTACTAAGTTTAGACGTTATTAATTATTTATTTTCTTGGCCTACCCTTATTAAATAAATTGTCTCTTTCATACTTATTCACTGTAATAACTCTAATCACTTACTATAAATAAAGACAATTAAATAAAATACTAATAACTTTTTCTTATTTTCACATTTCTCAATATTTTTTAATCAAAAATATTATATGTACACTCAATTTCATACACACATACATGCACCGTTAATAATGTACAAACTTTATTCTCACAAGTGCACAAATATTACAAACTTGTAAATGATACTCTCAACTATACTTAATTAAGTGCATAAACATTACATGAGTTAAAACATAAACTTTATGTATATTAATACGAAATGTATGTATGGTGTATAATTTNCCCCCCCCCCCCCCCCCCACACAACAAAACCACGGTGCCCTTCTCTTTTTCACCACATTTCCCCAAACTTTATCTCTAATTAATTAAGATCCACACTTCACTTCACCTCACCTCACCTCACCTCATCATTTTTATTTTAACCGAACTCCCCTGCTTCTCCCCTGTTTCCCCTGCTTTTCACATATCCTTTTCTTTTGTGGATAACGCACGCATCAAGAAATGTCATCCTCAAGTGTGTGCCAAGGGTTGCAATCATGCCTGGAACCCCGCGTGATGATGGAACCACGTGTTCTCAGGCTCAAATTGGATCCACCCACGCACAACAAAAGGGACACGACACCAACGCCAAACACCGGTGGATGGAGCTTCCTTCATTGCAACAGAACTGATGAGCACCAACAGCAGCAGCAGCAACAACAAGTCTACGTTCACCCAACCGTTAAGCGGTCATCTTCTATGCTAAGCGAAAAGAGCCTGGAAATGTGCACCGAAAGCCTCGGCTGCGAAACTGGTAGCAATGGCAGCGAAAGCAGCGACGAAGCTGCTTCCTTGCTCGAGAGCGTCGCCGACGCAAGAGCCGCTGCTGCTGTGCCGAGAAGGAGGGTGAAAAGGGCTTGTAGCTACCCCCCGCCGCTCACTTCCATCACTGATTTCGGCGGCGTTCGTGTTAGGCCTCGCCGCGAAGGTGGCAGGCTCATATTGGAAGCTTTTCCGAATTCTCATGATACCCTCCACCGTCCTTATTTGCACGCGGAGCGCAGCGATGGCAGGCTCAGGATTCGCCTCTTTGAGACCCCTTTTCTGTCTGACGATGAGGATGAGGATGAGGAAGAAGAAGAAGAAGAAGAATACGATGATGATGATGATGATGAAGAATGTGCTGTTGAGGAAGAGATGGGAGTGAACAAGTTTGGGATCCCAAGAAGGTGCAATGAAACTGGGAATAGGGACATTTTTGGAGTTGATGGCTACTTTGAGCTTCCCTCTCTTTCTCTCTGTCTTTGACTACTACTATTCTCCCTCGCTTCCTTTTTTAATATTTATTTATTTTTATATATATATATATATATATATATAGGGTTGTTGGGAGAATTGAAATTTCTGAATGTCCCTAATGGCAGTTAGTTATTCTAGTTATTATTAGTTTAGTAGTTGTGTATGTATGGACATCGTCCTTCTTTTCTCCCATCTTTCTGCCTCTTGTTCTGTTTTCTATTTTCTATTTTTCAATATATATAAAAAAATATTTATTATTATTCTTTCTCTCTGTTCCTAGAATACAATACCCCCAACATACGGTTCTTTAAAGAAAAATTCTTAAATGTTGAGGGAGAAAATCCTTTTTTTTCCTTGCTCTTGTGCCATTAAATCTGATTTTCATTACATCTGGCATTGTGATCCATTTATTATTCATGTGCTATAAATTTAACAGATATAGAACCAAAAAAATATTTACTCTCAAAACATGTGAGTACGTCTCTTGTTTGTTTGAGAGCAAGATTAAAAATTGCAAAAAAAGGCAAAAAAGGAGAGGGGAGCTTGCTGTGGGACATAACTTAACTAACAAGCCGTCTGTTTGATTTTGTTGTTTTAACTCATAAGAATTAATTCTACATGTTACTATTTTTTTTACTTTTTCAACTTGTTAGCATTAATTCTATCACCCTCCTTCCGAAAATCCAAACACACGCTGAGCAGTGGATGGTGGACCTCGAAACCTTAAACTAATTGCACTATGCTGATTCCCATATTTTGTTGTGGCCAATGGAAATCCAAATCACACCATGAGTGAAGTTGGGAGAATTCTTGTATAGAGATAATTCTAATACCTTACATTTAAACATATTTATAAAAAGGTTAATAGGATTCACAAATATGTGAGTATGTTTTGAATGAAATTTGTGAAACTTCTATTTTTTTTTTTTTAAGTGTACTTAAATATAAAATTTTAAAATTGTCTTTACCAAAATTTGTCCGCACTAAATGCCTCACGTGGGAATGTAACATCACCTATCCATTCACAGGCAATGCCTATCCCTTAATACTCACTCACATAATATGTTTTCAGCTGTTTTGAATTGGAATTTCAGGAACTAAACCGTAGCCCTTCAACCATTGATCATGTACACTCTTTTATTAAGTCTTCAAACTTTTTGAACCTTATTATATATGTTCCACATCCAACATTAAAGTCAGTAACATCTAAGTTACGCGTTTTCTGTTGAAAAAACTATATAGATCATTATTATGCCTAGCGATAGCAAAACATGCTGAGCCTATCTACTCTATTCCCCACTACAACAATTTCAGTTAAAGGCAACGTAACATGGGTGCTACCAACACATGTTTGGCTAGAATGACAAACGTCCGTTCTATTTATTTAATCAGTGATTTAGAAGTTCAAAATTATAACTTTATAAAACCTCAAATGCTCGAATAGAATTGTCATACATGTGGGGAAATCAAGGAGTAAAAGAAAAGGCAAACATAACATGATGGGGTGGTGGGCTTGGAATCTTGCTCATGGAATTGCATCAAAGTGCATATATGGCTACTTAATGTGGTAATAAATCAAAGAGGCAATAGAAGAACAACAAGGGCAAACCTAGAACAACAAGTTGTTTGTTGTACGGACACATTACCAATGCCCAGTTACTATCACAAAGGCGAGGAGGGGAGGGAGGGACCCCAAAACAAGAACATGGACTGACTTCATCACTTAGTCTCACCCATGTGCCTTGGCCTAGCAACTCCTCTGATTCCATCATGTTATGAACACATTTTGCAATTTGGAGATTGAAAAAAAAATTTATAGACCCTACTCTCTTCCATTATTAAAGAAGAAAAATGGCCAGGTGTGACATTACTATTGGTGACCTTCATATGAGAGTCACTAGATCCTACCATTATACATACTGCCTCAAAGTTTAAAGTCTAGGTGACTTTTGCCATGGTTATATTCGCAGGGCATGTCCTCCGGATCTTTGAGTGCTTATATGAGTACTTACAAATCACTCATCAAAGTGACATTCACATTGACAGCATGAATTGGACTCAAGTCTTTTTGGAATATGAGTTATTTTCTTATTAACTGTGTCAACCATTTTTGGCTCTTAGTACTATCTTTAATCTAAGAGGAAATGTATTTGTAAATATTTGGCACGAAACACTGTGCTGACTTACAACTCATTCACACTTAAATGAAATTGCAATTAAGAGTGGACTAGTAGAATCTCATTTAATAGTGAATGAGTTATGAGTTAGCACAATATCCATTATCATGAGTTTCAAATAACACAACAACTCTTAATTCAATCACTATCAAAAATCTTGGTTATGTCGGTATAGTATTCTGGTTGTCTAACATTTCTCTCGATTAAAGATTATTCTAGCAGCGTAGCATTTCTCGAAAAAAGAAATCTTATGTCGCATTTGTATCTCCAAAGTGTGCTACCCTCATTGCATTGGGTGTGACCCCTTTACAAAGGTGCAAGAGTTAGAAGATGAGGAAGTTGGGTGTGACATTCTTTATCAGAGGAAGGCAATGGCCAATCGTGGAGTCTGAGCATCCATACGTTAACTTAATTTGTTAGAGGGGTTTTTGGAGTGACAGTGAAACGAAACTTTCAACCATCACATGCATCATTTTTGGTCCCTAACATCATGTGCTTCACGAACCTTAGTTGTAAGGTATATACGTCCTTTAAGCACATATATATTCTCTCACATGTCACAGTGAGGAAAAAATCTTCCGGGGTGAAATCAGCATGCCCCTTAATTTTAAAAAGTAATAATTTGTATATTATCCCTAAACACTTAAGGAACACCATGAGTCGAATAAAATTCAAAAAATATTTTTTTTTCCGGACAAAGTTTTAGGATTTCCGTCCAGCCAAGAACTAGATCAAAACGATTGCTTGTTAGGTTGAGAAAAGACTAGAGTTTATTAGTAAGAATATACTAAGTTTGAAACACACACTTTCATGCTAAGTCTTAAAAGTTTATATAGAAATTAGTATTTGGAGTATAAGGTGAAAGGACGATTGAAGTTATATAATATTTTAAATGCGGACTGACAATTAACTCTGCCGAATTAATGAGCATTGAGAGCATTGATCATTGTTTAAAGAAGGGATTTATTACTATTAGAGAGATTATTCTTAGACTTTTGAGGGATCAATTTAAAGAAATGTATTTTGGTCGATTGGCACATATGATAAGGGTTTGGTCCATTTTTTTGTACTAAAATTTAAAAGCAACTAATTTCTATGCACTTTCACTCTTAAATTTTGACATTTCGAACGTGAAATTATAAAATTGAATATCTGCAAGTGGACCAATTAACAATCTTATGATAAATTCTCATACCATATTAAGAATTGAGTCGATCTAATTCATTCCCAAAAATTAATTCAAAGGGGATACTCAACTCTTATAAAAATTATCTAAACTTTATATCTAATAACGTAAGATTCTAATAGTAATAGAAATAGAACCTCTAATTTTAATGTCACATGGTAAGTCTAATATCTTCCGATAAGATAATTTAAAGGTGAAAGGGACGTTATTCTTTCTTTTCTTTTCTTTTCTTTTTTTTTTTTCTCTCTATCTTTTGAATTTAATAAAGGGGATAAAAATTAGTATCTATGAAAATGCTGCCTATGAGAGTTTTGCATTCGACCTTACGGCTGTACCAAAAAGAAAGAAAAGAAATGTAACAGTGCCACTATTTGGTATGATAGGGAAATGACGAAGGAATAACAAATCAGATGTGTTTTTTTCATCATGTTGTTATATATTCAGTCCATGGATGTTGGAAATTAGGAGGGGGTAAATTAGTAAATATATATAAAAACCTCTCCACATCATTTGTATTATTTTTCCTATGAAATATTTTAATACTAAAATGCATTAATTGTCCATGTAACATGTTTGGCAGGCATTTGTATGTTCTTATTATTTTGATTTATTTGCATTCTATCTACCATGAACCACCTTTTTATGTCTTTAATTATTTTTTTTGGTAAATTTATGTCTTCAATTATTCGATTAGTATGTATGATTTCATTTCAGAATTTACAAAATATGTTTTTTAGTACTCGGTTCTATTAACAATAGTTGACCCAAACCCAAATTAAAAAAAGACATTAAGAGAGTCATCCACAATTCATCGAGACTTCACAAAATTTGATAAGATGAACTTTATTAAAACTTTTTTTTTTAGAAAATTAAGTAAAAAGAANATATATATATATATAAAAACACAACTCTACAAAACAAAAATTCTACCTCACCAAGCTATCGCGTACTAGCAAGCACAAGCCAATCACTTATAGTTATTCGGTTCTACAAATTAATTTTATGACCTTAATTACAATTTACGGATAATATGTAGTTTTCGTTACACTGGTATCTAGTTAATTAAATTTTGTTGTATAAGTAAAAAATAATTGATAGTTTCTTTTATTACTTAAAAAATTATGTATATGAAATAATTTGATTAGATAATAATTAATATAAAAATTTTTTACTCTCAATAAATATTAATTAAACTCTTAATTTTATTCTCTAACATTCTTTGTTATGAGTCAATGACTGATGACAACGCTACATAGTTCAGTAGAGTACCGTTACAATGATTTAGGTTCCTCTATGTCACAAGTATGGATCTGATCACAGATGATCAAAGAAAGAAAAATAACTGCACATAATTGTGTTAGAATTTTGTGTATAATTATTAAAGCACTAGAAGGAAAAATGGATTTTGTGGCGGTTATTATTCCAAGTTGCGGCGGTTTACTGCCACTAATCACTATTTGTGGCAAGGCATGCGTTGGGAGGTCAAGAACCATGGTTTGCATTAACCACTGGAATAAATTGTTGCGAAAAGCACAGAAAAAATTTGCGTCCATTTTAAACTGCCGCTAAAAGTTTAATAATACATGAAAAAATTGCGACGGTTACAAACAAGTCTTCGAAATATAAGTATTTGCATAACAAGCCTTGCATATATAATAACTTATTCCTTTGATTTCCTTATTAAAATTATAATTATAAAATTTATTTTTACAAATGCATCCATCATTTTAAAAGGGTTGAATCCAAAAATATCAATAAATAAAAACATAATAAACCTATAAGAGTCCTTAAGCTTTTAATTATTATGTCGAATAAAGAGTCTCCAGCTTCTAGAATATACAAAATACATGATTTGATATTTCAAATAGCCAATGTTCCTTATAAGATGGCAAAAATATTCCCTAATGAATAGCATCGGCGCCATAGCTATGATAATTTGATGAGCATGCAAGCAAGAATCCGCAATTAATTGGACATTGGCATGCACATTTCATCACGTAATTATTATAAGACTACATGATCTCTACTCTAGGCTCTACAAAAGAAACAGGTTACTCATTTATCGCCAATTGATTTTGTGTTGGCATGCATAGGCCAGGCCATATATTCATAGCGAATTAATTATAGCGTTGGATCACTGCCTAATTGCAAAGGCACATAAATACAATTTTTGTTTTGTCTAGACTTTGAGGATTTTGCACATTCTGTGCAGAGAGGTAACAGGATCTGACAACTTGTTTGTGCGATTGCGTATTATGTAGTTGGAAGTGTACGTAGGCATGCTGATTCGTTCTGCACAAACATAACATTAACCCAACTTGCAATGCCAGATTTCAGCTTTTCTTTTTAAGGTAAAAGGTATTCCAAAATAACTTTTCAGCTCTACTCTATGTTTATGTGTATTTTTATTTAACGAGCTAAGGTACCTACCACTAACCTCACGTTGGTCTATGTTTATGTGTATGAATACTCCACATTATTATGCATCTTTTTTCATTCCAGTAAAATTACACTGACATCCACACTCGTTGGTTTCAGTAGTTATTATAATCAATTTAATAAGTAAGTAAATAAATTGAAATATGATAAATATTTAGCAGAAATCAATGCACAAAATCACTGCAGAAAATTATAACCGTGTTTTCTTTATTATTATTATAACCCTACATTTTTAGGTTCATAAACTCATTAACTTAAGGTTTTGAATCAAGATATGATGTATGACTCGCTTGAGTGGTTTATCACTTAATCCATCGACGTTGATCTCTCCCTAAATTAGGGCTCCCCCTTTCTATCACACAGCCCATGTTAATGTTCATTCAGAGGAATTAACGTAATTTATTCAAATAAAAGAATATCAGTGTAATTTTATTAAACTTTTCAGAGAGTTAAGTGCAATTTAGCTAAACTATGATTACTATTCTCTTCCACTTTCCCTCAAACTCCTGTAATCAATATTTTCAATGGCCCAAAGACAAAAATTAAAAAGATATGCTGCTAAAATCCTAAATGCATCGCGTAGTCTAAGATCCATAAGAGTAAATCATCAAAATTGTTTTCAATATTGTCATCATCAATAAAATTCATTTTCAAGTATGAAAATCATCAAATTCATTTCCAAAATTATTAAAAGTCGATTAAATTAGTTATTTAATATCAATCAAATTAGTCACTCTTAGGAACTAATTTGATCAACTTTTGACAACTTTGAGGACGAATTTGATTAATGCTGCCAACACTAATTAAGGACGATTTTTGATAGTTTACTATCTTAGATAATGGATTGTAGGGTTAGAAGCTATATATAAGGTGGACCACATTCTTTGTTGTCCATGTGTGGATGAAAAGCCATAATACCTGAGACAAAGCAGAAAACACACAATAATACAGCCAGTGTTAACGGTGATGAGGAGGACCACTTGAAAAAGGAAAAAAACAAATACACACGTCATATATATTAATTAAAAATATACAGCCAGTCAATAATATTATGGAAAATAATATTCTATGTCTGGATTTATGGTCAACCTTACAAATGACAATATATCAATCACTTATTCATTAGAATTATATATTTATAATGTTAAATCATATTTTGAATTTTTGATGTGTTATCATGCGTAGGGTTTACAATAAATCTTGAGTATATACTAGCACACTCTAATATTATCATAATACAACAATGACAACTAAGTTTTATCTCACTACCTGAGTTAGATTAAGACGTCGTAATATCATATTATAGGTCATAATTACATTTAAATAATTAACCTCTAAATCTATTATAATAGTTTTATCTATACTTTTTCTAATTAATCTCCTTTTACCTCTAACTAATAGACTATTTTCCATCTAATCTATCTCCTTGTTGAGGCTTCTTTAGGTCTTTTTTCTCACTTGCCCAAATCATCTATGACGAGATTGTATTATCTTCTTCATTATGGGTTGCTATCCCAACTTTCTCTCTCTAATGCCTTAATTCATAATCTTATATATTATTTAGTGTGCCCACTCATTCAATGCAACATCCTCATTTCTATAATATAATTTGTTTTCTTGTTGACTTTTTTATCATCCAACACTTAATCTGATCATATAACATTGTTAGTCATATCAAATTAATTAAGCGGGCAGATTTGTCCTTATCAAAGCGGTGCTTAATAGTCTACCAATAATTTACTTGAGCATTTTCAAAATGCACAAGAAGGTGGAAAAGAAGATCATCTGAATACAAGCAAGATTCTTTTGGAGCCAAAGTAAGGAGAAGAAATTAAGGTGTCCCATTGGTGAAGTGGAGATAAATTCAGATGCCAAGAAAAATGTTGCACGTCTCTTTAAATGGAGGTGGAAGTGTTTTTTGAAGGATCACCAACTTTGTGGAAAAAGGTTGTGGTGTCATGTAATAATCATAATCCACTCCACACAAATCAAATTACCTCTTCGAAAGTAGGCAGTCTGTGAAGCAGCATCTGTAGCATTGGAAAGGATAACCAGCTGGGGTGTGAAACTATTGCCTCTGATGGGTTCTAGATGTTGGTGGGGAATGGTAAGAGGACTTTGGTTAATTGGGAAGATAAATGGATTGGAGAGGGTTCTCGATCTAAAGGATAAATTTCCTAGATTGTTGTGTGTGTGGGGGGTTTGGGATGGGCTATTTGGGTGAGGGAATTAAAGTGGAGACGAGAGTACTTATTTGAGTGGGTCGTTAGATGAAGACCGTGAAGAGTCAATACAGCCCAACAGGAATGTTTTCTGTTAGATCGATCTTGCATGGTGGGAATTAGCAGCTGTGTGTGGAAAGGTGTGGCTCCACCAAAACCGGATACAAGATGTGTTCTTTCTTAAGACAAATTAAGAAGAAACAATAAACCATATATTCATGGAGTGGAGTGGAGTGGAGTGTCGCCCTTTATCATTTCGGATTAACATGGCTGAGTACAAATAATCTATGCGGATCTGTTACTTGGCTAGGGGTGTCTATCTATCTATTGTATGATATATTTTGGTCGTTTTGTATCAGTAAATTAGGGGGTTGAAAAAGTCTGTTGGTGTTTGGGAATTCTGTTTTGAGGGAGTGTTTGTTTTGTTCTTGTGTGATTTTTGAAACTTCTATGTACCCTTGCTTACCAAACTCAGGTTCAATGAGGTTTCTCATTGATCTAAAAAGACACATTGCTAGTCATATAACGGTAACATTTTCCGTTAAACTACTTTAGTGGTACTCCTTTATTACATAAAACCTTTGAGAGACTCCTCCCGTTCATCCACTTCGCTTGGATCTTATGATTTACATCTCCTTATATGATCTTCGCATCATTTTTTATAATAGATCAAAGATACTTGAACCTTGTGATTTGTGGTGAGGTATTATCCTCAATTTTCACCTCTACGTTAGAATTTGTGCGTCTTTTTGCTAAACTTGCATTCCATATACTCTGATGCAAAAAATCATGGTAAATATACTGCGTCATATAAGTAATAAAGTGATAAAAAGGGTTGTTGTACCCCACAGGGATAGTGTCAAATACCAAGTCAGTAATCAAACCCTATTAGAAAAATTTAGAAAATTATGAAATTTGAAATAAAGAGATGCAAAATTAAATTGAACAATTAAAAAAAATGACAATTATGGTTATGAAAATATAAATTGGGAAAACACCAGGACACACAATTTCACCTATTTATTCCGCTATCCTAATTTTCCATTACTCAATTCCTATGTTGGTTAATTTATGGTCATGATTCCTAAATTGATTATTAGTCTCTCTCGGTCACTAACAACCTTCTCCTTCTAAGTGCGATCATTCGATCACTCGATCTCTTGCAATCAAATACCAAAAAGACTTGGAAATTAATTAAACAAGGAATAACTCTTATTAGAGAGTTATCATACTCTGTCTTACTTCTACTTATATGAAAATCATGTGCTTCTCAAGCTTGTATCCATAGTTTTAGCTTTCCATTTAACTATTCTCTTGATTCTCCTACCAAAACTATATCATGTGCAAAAAAGCATGTATCGTGGCACTTGATCTTGAATTTGTTCAATAGGGACATCCAAGATTAGGGTAAAAAGATAAGAACTCTGAGTTGACCCTTGGTGCAAATCAATTGGGACAGAGAGATCCTTTGTTGTTCCACCTTGTATTCTTACACTAGTTGTGGCCCCTTGTACATATATTTGGTTACTCGCATATAGGCAATTTGAATTGATTTCTTCTCCAAAATCATCCATAGACTCCCCCTTACGATATCATACGTCTTTTCCAAACCAATGAAAACTATATGTAAGCCTCTCTAATCCCTCCAATATTCATCCATCAATCTTCACAACAAGTAAATCACTTTCATAGTCGACCTCCATACATGAAACCAAACTAATTTTATGTGTTGCGGGTATCTTATACCAATCTCTGCTCAATTACTCAATCCCATAATTTCATAGTATGACTCATAAGCTTAATCCCTCCATAATTTGCACAGTTTTGCATGTCTTACTTGTTTTTGTAGATAGAAACAAAGATACTTCTCCTCCACTCATCATGCGTTTTCTTCAATTTCATGATCTCATTGACTAACTTTGTGAGCCAACATATCTTCTCTCCTAGACATTTTCTTTAGATAAATCAATTTTCATTGAAAAGAGGCTTCAACCCCAGCTAAGGGGAAGCAAGACGGCACCACCACCCATCGAGAAAATACAACCTTGACTTGAAGGAATTTTCATACCTCAATAGGTACATTATCGTATCCTCACTATCTTGCCATTTTTGATACGCTTCAAAATTTCCTTTATTTCCAATTCCCAAATTTTGCCATTAAAAGTATAATTATGATATTCTTCCTTGGTATTAGAATAATAGGATGTACTTAATGAATTAATAAATAGATTATATCATTTTATTTTAGGATTTAATTATTATGTATTAGTAGTGTAAAAAAAGTTTTGTAATAACGGGATTTTTAAGATAGTGAATATGTAAGTCAAATACTTTTATTGATGTGATAATACAAGGTTTGATGACGGTATAAAATCAGTGCATCAAAATTGATCTCTTTAATTTATCTAACAATTTTATAATATTTATAAAAAAATCCAATTATTTTTTTTGAGCCTGTATTATTTCTCTATCAATTAAGTCACTCCACACGTGGAGAAACTAAGAGGCCTTCTAGTCTCGCTGATTCCAAACGCCAAAAGTTGTATTGTATCCCCCCACTAACATATATGAGGTCTTCCACTCCCAACACTCAAATTTTAATAGCTACTACCCTGTTCAACTTTTATTGTTTGCCACATATTCTGAATTTCGATTACCAGCTAGTCCTTTCACTCCCACTTTATATTATCAAATTCTATTTGTTGGATCCTTGTCATAGACCCAATCCACAATCCATTTGTGCAATGTCTTCAGGGTCTTCAATTTCCCTAGAGGCCAGGATTGAATTTTCGTTTGAGTTCACAATTTATGTATATCAAATCCATATGTATATTACACCAAACATCATTGAGACATATCCCCAAGTAGCTGGCAAGTTGGTCAAAGCTAAATGCATGGCCAATAGCTTCATAGTAGCTGATAGGGTAGATTACATGTAAATGCTATGTAATTATTTTGTATATCTGACCCATTATCTCTATAAGTTATGATGATAAGGGGAAAGAAGACAAGAATATAACACAAAACAAGGACAGGGCCCATGACACAGGGTAACTGCCAACCAAGGCCACCAGACTAGTCTCCATGGTGCACGATCATGCTTGTCAAATGCCATAGTTGGTGGTTGAGCTTTTAGTTCCCAAAAGATAAATTAAAATTGAGTTTTTAAGGGAATTTTGATGACCATTTTGGGAGTAGATGTTATTGATAACCAAACCACAATCATCTCAATTAGAAATATACATGACTTATGGTCAATCCTCCTAAGTAATTATCTTATGTCCCTCAATAAGTATAAGGATGGTGGGTAGAGTACTCTTTTTTCCTTTTTGAGTTTTGTTTCACTTAATTGTTTTTAGAGAAATTTTAATAAGTCTCGATCTATGTTTGTTAAGCGTTCTTGGGTCTTGGTGAATTATTCCTTATTGTACTCTTTCTTCAGCATTGGACTTTATAATGAAATTTAACTATTAAAAAAAACTATACATGACATTGTTGTCACTTATTTTAAACTAATGTAGGGAGATGAGCACATAATAATATGATATGTAATTTTTAAAATTGAGATGACTCGTTTCCATAAGCATGATGCACTTCAGGGGTCAATCCCATGCATGAAGATGGAGGAATAAATACAATGGTCCACATAGTACAAAACTAAAAGAACATATATTTTGCATGTAAGCCATTAATTAAGCAACGAAATTGAGATATTCTAGCTTTGCAATAAGGCAGACAAGGCCTAAGCTAGCTTAACTAGCTAGTCAGTTGGGAGAGTTTTACAATGTTCTAAAATCTTGGGTAGGAGCAAAATGCCAGATTCCTTTGTTTATTTGCCTTCTTTTTTTTTTAGGTTTATCTATGTTAGGAGGGGAGACTAAGAAAGCTACATATTAGTGAATTAAGTGAGACAAAATAAATTAAACGTTACATTTTATCTCAAAATGTTAAAATAATGAATTATGAATCTTTTTAAATATATACTCTACACTTAATAAACATACTCTTTTACCGTCACAACAATCTCTATTTTTCTTTACTTTGGGGATCTTGATATATTAGATGGATATTTTGACGAAAACATAGGTCATATGGTGGTCTCCCCGAGCCCAAATCCTTTTATTTATCTTTTCTCAATGGATGCCAGAGAATCCAAATGCGTATCCTTTGAGGCCCCCACCTCTATCAAATACTTGGCAAGGAATATCAGAAAGAGTTCTACTACACATACACCAAAAATCATACACCATACATATACCCCGTATTTATATACATAAAATTTGTATTTTAACTCATGTAATGTTTGTGCACTTAATTAAGTATAGTTAAGAGTATTATTTACAAGTTTGTAATGTTTGTACACTAGTGAGAATAAAGTTTGTCAATTATTAATGGTGTATATATGGGTGTATGAAATTAGGTGCACATGTAGTATTTTTGTATCAGAAATATATCTATATCAGAAACTTCTTTATTTTCAAAAAGACTTTCTATTTGGTATCCTATAAATTCCTAGAGAAATTATTATGTGTTCTAGGAAAAAAAATTTCCCTTACTCAATAATAAAATAACATTTCACATACAAGTGTAAGTGTAAGGTACTAATAGAAATTGGGCTTTGGACCTAAGTGAAGAAAGTGGGTGCAAAAGTGCATTTCGTCAGCATCTTTGTCTATATTGGTGAACGGGGTTCCAATAAGTCTATTTAATATGGAAAGGGGTCAGGGAGATCCTATGCCCCAAATGCTCTTTGTCCTTGAGGTAGAGGTCCTTAATAGACTGTTTGAGCGGGCAAGAGAATTGGTATTGGTTGAGGGCTTGCTTGTAGGAAAGAATAAAACCCCACTTTCCCATCTCCAGTTTGCTATCAATACTATTTTGTTTTGTCCAAATGATGGTGAAATAATCAAGAATTATTAGAGGATTTTGGAATGTTTTGAGGGATGTTAGCAGACCTTAGTATTAACTTTGACAAATCGGCATTAATAGCTATAAACTGTGAAGAGCAATGGACGGATGAGATGTGTGATATGTTGGAATGTATAGTGGCAAAACTACCTATTAGATATCTTGCCATCCCCTTGGGTGCGAATCCAAGGAGAGTAGAGACATGGGACCCTGTTATAGAGAGTATTTCGGAGAGGCTTGCCACATGGAAAACAAAACTCTTTTCAAAAGCGGGAAGACTTGTGCTCATCAAATCAGTGTTAAATAGTCTTCCGGTATACTATTTGGGAATTTTCAGACTGCCAAAGGAGGTGACCAAGAAGATAATCTCACTATAATCTAGATTTTTTGGGGGAAAGAATGATGGGGGGCGTGGAATGGTGACAATTAGTTGGAACTCTATCCAAATGCCAAAGAATGTTGGTGGCTTGGGTGTTGGTGATGTAGTGATTAAAAATCCTGCACTTTTATTCAAATGGTGGTGGGGATTTTCGAAGGAAGAATGCATGTTGTGGAAACAAATTGTATGCTCGTGCAACGAGCTAAATCCATCAAAACTACTCTTAAATCAACAAGTGAAGAAAAATGGAGGAGTGTGAGAAACTATTCATTATTTTGGTTGTGGTGATCCGGTGATGGAAAAAAAAGATCATTGAAGGTATATGACACAGACTAAAACATCGTTAATTTTAGCTTACGATCAAATAATAATTTATAAAACTAAATTATCCCCAAAAAGTAGTAAAGGGGGCTAACCTAGGTCGTTTCTCAATGAAGCAATTAGAACCAATTAAAAGTTTAATTAAATTCGGGGTTTGAATTGATTGAATTTAAAATAAAAGAAAATTAAAACAAATAAATAAACAATGATAAAAGGCAATATCCTGCATACGACGTTTCTAGATCAATGATTAATTGTCATTAGTTTCCTAATTAATTATTTATAGGAGGGGATGTTATTTATTAGTTGAAATCTCTAACTAATACGCAATTCACTTAATAAACTACGATCGTCAATCCTCTAAGCATTTATTAATACAAGAATTAAAACTAAGATCTCAGCATTTAAAATCCATATCAATTATGTTCTAATTGCACAAATTAATTAAATCTAATTAGTTCCCCCAAAAAGTTCCCAAATCCTAAGTCAATAAATCCTACAATCGTGTTGCGATCGCTATATTACTAAGAATTAATCTTAATATAGAGTTACCGCATGCAACATATTAAGAAAATTACCCAACAATTACCCCTCCATGTAGGGGTGGGAATAGCATTACTTTTTGTGTGTGTGTGTATATATATATATCAGTTTTTTACTTTAGAATATTATTATATTAAAAAATCAAGTTATTAACAAAAATAATACTTTGTTATGATTATTTTTGAAGAATTAAAAATTGCATATTTTATTGTATTTTATTTTAATATTTATTTTTTCTTTTTTATGATAAAAAAATACACAGGCAGGTCTATCACTGATATATGACATTTTACCAACAAAAAACAAAAAGAAAAATGCCAGCAAAGCTTTCTCACGTTATTCGGATGAGATGAGAGTGTAAGTATTGGAGAGTCCTGGGGACTCTTTAGATTAGGGTTTCTTTAAAAAGAAAAATTAAATAAGAAAATTATATTAATAAATATGATTGCATAAAATGTTGCAAAAAGTAATGCTAGTCTAGTGGATAAGGCGTTGCTCTGAATGACAGAGGTCTTAGGTTCGAGTCTCACTGAATCAAAATCCGAGGCAAAGTTAGCGTTAAAAATCTTGCATTTGAATTTGAATTCAATCTTGCATTTACTGGTCCAAATCTTCTCTTCAAATCTCTTCTTTAAAATTTATATCTTATCAAATCTTCATTGATCCTCTTGACAATTTATTTTCTGCAATTAAAATAGAAAACTAAAAAAGATCAAAAGAAATCTACACATTAATTTCTAAGATAAAATAGTGCTTAAAATTGCATTTTTCTCAATTTCTCACAAAAGAGGATAATGTGCAAAATATATTAATTAAGCATTAAAATCACACATTTTTAGTATGCAATGTTCAACTATAGAATAATAAAATAGGATCCAAAATCCACCTATCAGTGTACCGAAGAGTAGGTTCTTCGGTGGTTATTAGACTCCAAGCTTCTTAGAAGATCTCTAAGATGGCGGTGGGGGCTTGCAAGCACTCTGAAGCCCAAGTAAGAATTTGATAGAGTGAGAGTGATATATCGAAAAGGTTTCTGATACATACCTGGTGGGTGGGTCCTTTTATACCCAAGGATCTCCCATCAGGATCGGCGGGTAGGCTGCTGGGAATCCCTTTGTAGTCCCAGATTTCTCTCGCGAGCATCGGAGATCCCTTCTTGGGTCCGGATTCTTCTCCACTTGACCCGGGTTAGCTATTTTGGGGGTGCTAGGTTGGGCTTCTAGGCCAAGATCCGTGGAGTTACTTGGAGGCCCATTTGGGTGCATTAAGCTAGTCCGTAACAGAAGGAATAAAGATGGATATGGGAGATAGAAGTAAAATCAGGTTTTGGGAGGAGCATTGAGTGGGTGTAGGAAGTTTAAATGTTTGATATTTCAGAGCAAAAGGAGTGTTGTATTGGTGAGTGTGGATTTTGGGATGGGTGGTGTTGGGTTTAGAGCCTTTAGTTGAGGAAAAACTTGTTTGAGTGGAAAAAAGGCCTATTATCTTACATGCATCTAATCCTCGCAAGAGTGAATATGAATAGAGAGAAAACAGATAGAGTGGTGTGGAGGTTTAATAATAATGGTGTTTTTAATGTTAAATCTTTTTTGCAGGTGGTACAAGCTGGAACAATTCAACAATCGGAGGTGACAACATACAACTTCATGAAGAATGTTTGGAATGGAATTGTGCCACCAAGAGGTGGAAATGTTGGCATTGTTTGTGATCCTTGACAAGGTGAATACAAGACAATGCCTAGTAAGGCTGAACATCATTCCTCAAGATCAAGTGGCGTGTGTTATGCGCAAGAGGGAGGAAGAAACAGTGGATCACCTATTTATTCATTGTGAATTTGCGACACAACTATGGAGTGTATGGCTAAGTGGTGGAAAGCCCCAAAGAGTCCTAAGGAGATGTTCCAAGCATGACAATGAATCCCAATTAGTGGTCACAAGAGAAAGGTATGACTTTGTGGATTCTTTAGTGTTATATGAACGGTTTGAAAGTGTAGAAATAAAAGTCTATATGAGAAAAAAAAAACAAATGACACTAGAAGGAGCTAGAGAAAGTATGTTATATAGGGTTAATCAACGGTGTGGGGAAAAGAAAAGGGAACTAGGAAAATGAAAAAAGACCATATATGAATATATTCAGCTTGGGAGGATTAATTGGTATTTCTTGAGTCGAATTGGTTGGTCTAGTTGCTTTAGTGTGATGTGATTGAATGTTGTGGAGTGCTTGAGTGCCTCACCATGGTTCCGCCCTTGATGACATCGTCGAAGGGGTTGGATCTAAGTTGAGAAGTAATGAGCAATTTTAAATTTGGGTGTGAAAAAATAAAAGATTATCTTACTCAAATTGATTTGGTAGTGGTGGTGGTTTCGAGTTGTGTTGCACTGTGGTGTTGACTTTGTTTGATGTGTGTAATTAGTTTTGATGTTGTTAATTGCTATTTTTTGTGTCAGATTTTGTGTAGTTATTTGCTGTGTGGTGTGCTTCCCTTTATGGGTTCTTCGGGTGAGTTATATTTATAAAAAAGAAAAAAAGAAAAAGTACTAGCAGATATCTTACCATCAATCAAAGCAGAAATATCAGCCTATCATCATTAGGTATATGTACACACAATTCAGTGAATTCACCTTGTGTTTAACGAGCACCTAATAGTTTCGCCAAATTATTGTACTAGAGTTGTACTACCAAATTAAAAAAATAATCTTATACTAATGATGTGGTTTCATCACTATGCCGCTATTGGCCACTCGAGATTTACCAAATGTTTAGCAATTTAAGGTAAGAGTAAGAAAAATACAAGAAACCGTCCCGTTTGTTCCCCCCCCCCCTCTATACACAGTGCTTGGACAACTACGGATTTTTGTGATATCACGGTCCTATTGTTTCTTTTATTTTCTTTATTTTAATTCTGATTGGATTTAAATGGATTGTGTGTGTATCTATTGTTAGTGATATTTTTACCTTAATCGGAGTTGGTCATAGTACTCTTTCCTCTCTAAAGAGAAGACGCTTTAATTTTTCATTGGATTTTCTACGATAGATTTTAATGAGTTTTGACCTGTTCTTGTCAAGTATTGTTGAATCCAATGACCAGATATCGATGTAATTAACGACGTATTTTCTTGACACGTTGCCTTGATTAATGAAACCAAACTATCAAGGAAAAAAAAATCTTAGACACTTTGAAAACAAGAAATTAAAAAGTGGGGTGTGTGTGTGTCAATGATGTATTTTCTCAACATGTTACCCTCTTGCCCTACTTAATCCCTAGATCTTTAATAAAG
Organism: Nissolia schottii; assembly: GCA_003254905.1. Lineage (NCBI taxonomy): Eukaryota > Viridiplantae > Streptophyta > Magnoliopsida > Fabales > Fabaceae > Nissolia > Nissolia schottii. The sequence continues at coordinate 293,639 of QANU01103492.1, read as the reverse complement.
ACACATTAGTCTTTAAACTTTGTAAATGTTAGACTCGTTGGTCCTTTTGTCCATCAAACCCCTAACGGCTGCTGACGTGTCCATTAACAATGTTGTTTTATCTCTCATTTCTCCTAGTCAACCTTAAAATGACATCATTTTGATAGTTCAAGAACCAACTTAACGAAAAACATCCTGAGACTACTTAGTCCTTACGCCCCCCCCACCACCACTTCCTCTACCTTGACCTCGAGCCTACCACCTCTCATACCTCATTCTCATTAGCACCACCACTACAACACCCCCTCCCCTCATTCCCACCACTACAAAAGTAGTCCTCATTTCCACCACCACAACACACCATTCTAACCATGGCTGCAATGTCGAAAGATGACATAAAAGTTAGGGGGCTAACATATAAAGGAGACTTTAGGAAACACATCTTAAGTGTTGCCTTTAAAAAATAAATTATAACTATATAGATAATAACATCCTTAAGTGATCATTGACAACACTTCTGAAACTTTTGACAATGATCTGGAACTTTAAGCAATGCTTTGCGAAAAAATTTGTAACGACATAAATAATAGCTTTAGAGTGTGGTGGTGGGAATGGGGGGTGTTATAGTGGTGGAGGTGAGGGGAGGGGAGGGTGTGGTTGTGGTAACAGTGGGAATGGGAATGGGGTATGAGAAATGGTGGTGAGAATGAGGTTGTGGGTGGTGGTGGTGGTGAAGGGTGCAATGACTAAGTAGTTCTTGATTTTTTTTTTTTGGGTTAGGTTGATTCTTGGATTGTCAACGGACACATCAACGACCATTAGGAGTCTGATGGACGAATGGACCAATGAGTTCAACGTTTGCAAAGTTCAGACTAATATGTCTTTATTAAAAGTCTAGGAAACAAGTAGAATAAAATAGTAAAGTTTAGAGACTAATAGGGTATTAATCTTAAATATATTACTTAGAACTTAAACATATCAATTATCATATTAAAATTGCACTAAAATGAGAGAAAATAATTGGCTAAACAAAGGGTAGCCAAGCGCGCAGTACATGAAAATTCCATTCTACACGGTTTGAAGATGAACATGAGCATAAAAACAATTGAACCATTGAGTTTGGTACCAAGGACAGAGCAGGGAGATAGAAACACGAAGGCAGAAACAAAGAAAATTCTTATCCTTTTAGGTCCCAATTTTATGTCCTCCAGTCAAAAGTTTTCTATTCCCTTTGTCTCAGTTTCAATAATGTACAAAAAAATTACAGAAATTATTTTTTCTCATGTCTCTGTCTCTTATCTTGCTCCTAGTACTAAACGCAGCCTAAAGACACTAGCTCTACCAAACATGGTAGACACATTTGGCAATTAAAGAACATCATACTTTATAAAGACACGGATTCCATTCTTGTTGTTGATACTTGTAAAGTAAAATTTTATAAATTTTTTAGTATGATTTACACTTAAATTTAAGTGACCTTTGTTCAAAACATTCTACAAATACGATGATCATTTTAGTGAATGATTTATGCATAGGTTTGAACCTATAGAAGAATCTGAAAGTATGTCCAGTGGTTGATGAGATGAGTCACACTCAATCCACCTAAACTTTTGTAGCACGAAAGAATTAAAGTTCCACTTGCTCTAGCCAATAGGATTAGCCCTCTTCTGAAAATGGGAGGACAATTTCTCTGATTCGTGCCCCTTTTGGCACTAGATTCACCGGAACAGAAGAAAGTACTCATGAAAGGAGGTGATAAACAATGAATAAAATTAACCCCCGAGGAAAATGGGGACCATATGCACTTTAGAATAAAGGGAAAATTGTACAAAACGCGAACTTAGACACTAGTGCACAAAAAACGTTGTACATTCAAATCGATCAGGTCTACAAGACACTAGTACAAAACCATAGTACCGCAATGATACGTGCATACGTGTCGACACCCTGCATGGCTTTGGGGAGATTTTCTTGTCATACGGCTACTAAATCATGATATGATTTGGCATAGTTGAAGTGGCACTTGTCTTCTCTCTCCTAGCACCTTTGACAAAACCGGCAAGGGGAGACTCTTCTACTGCAAAGCTTTGCCATCTTGTACTATCTGTTTTGGTTAAAAATGTATATGATTGAAGCCACTACTTGCAACATTTTTGTTAAAATAATTGATGGCTCTCAGCCCATTATTTATTCTCTATCTGAGTGTGTTGTGATCAGGAACCAAGTGCTATCTGAGTGTGTTGTGATCAGGAACCAAGTGCTATCTATCTAGGACGATTAGGAAATGAAATGCAAAGGACTAAAGAAACTTGTGAAGGAATATATTAGGAAGGACTAGGATCTAGTGAGATATTCGTGCCCAAGTAGTAGTACACACTGCTCATTCACATTGAGGGACTTAGGATCAGATATCTTTAGTTAGGTTTGCTCTTAGAGTAATTAAAAAGAAAATATTAATGTTTTGTTTTATTTAATGTACAATTAATATCTCAGTCTTGTGATAAGTTATTGTTATCTTTTATTTTTATTGTGTTTGTACTGTAATGTAATTACTGAAAGTATTGAGCATTGAAATGATTCAGAACATTATTACTTGGAACCTTATTAAGAATTTTTCAGCAGAGTACTTCGGAGTTCAGAGATGTGAATAGTATGAGATCTTCTAGTTTAACTCTTCCAAGCCATTATTATAAGATCTCCTCATGTTAACATTTCACATCACCCGATTGTGCAGTTTTTCTCATATCCCACAAATTTCTTCCCGTTGATGATTGAGGAATTCTCCTTTTTGTGTTGGTTGGGTACTAGCTTACAGTGACACTGAACAGATCCCCATGGAAATATGATGTTTGCTAATAAACTAAGAGTAAAATGGTTGTTACTCGATTATTAATTTTTGGTTGAGTAGTAACTTTTTGTGCATGACTTGGTAAAGGTTACCAGTTTACGAGTGATCAAAATTTTTGTGCATGTGATATCTATGTTGTTCTCACTAGTCTGTGTAGGCCAGATGTTCATTGCTTTTTGAAAAGTAAGCGAATTGCAGTGGTGAGTTAACAGTTACTAGCAACATATTTTTCTTGAAAAGACTTGGGTTTTGTGATTTTTTTTTAAAAGTACAAGTCAATTTATTTTGTGTTTAGTAAATAAAAAAATTAAAGAGTTTTTACTCCCAATTTTTTAGAGTTAGGGATGCTCTTAAGAGTTTTCAAAATATACTTAGTGGCCTGACTCTCTAAAATTTAAAAAAATTTAATTAATCTTGAACTTTAATAAAATTTTAATTCTGTCATTTAATAATTAATATAATGTTAAAATAGAAATGATATTTTATCATTTATATTCATTATAATCATTTTATATTTTAAGAGTAACTTAACGATCTATTTGTTAAATAACATTTTTATGTCTTCTACTTATGGAGAGCAGTTTTTTTATTATTTTACTACACAATACTACTATACATTTTCAAAAACAACTTTTGGAAAGTTAAGAGAGTTCAACAGTTTTTAAAGAATCATAATATTATCAAACAAAGCCTTAGGTAGGGGTGAGCTTTTTTTGGGTAGTCACAAATCTACAAACTCATGCTAATACACTCAACAAAATTAATGCATAGTTTTAAACTTGGCTCAAGGCTCGACCCGGTTACCTCATCGGGTTACTGGGTCACTTGTTGAACGGGATATAATTAAATAAATATATTAAAATTCAAATAAATACAATGAAATAACACAAATAATAATAATTTAAATATTTTATGTATAATATATATATATATATATATAATTATTGAACTATTATAACATAACAAACATATATGTGACAAGAATATATAACTCTTCTTGATGGTCATTTAAATGTCATTTGTGATAAAATTGAAAATTATGGATTTATTTTTAGCAACACTTATTATAGATAATATATATTTTAATTAGATTATTTTACTACAATAGAATATGTAGCCAAGTGATAAAGAAGTGACTACTCTTCCTTCAAGTGCCAAAGTCTCATGTTTAACACAAAATGAACAACCTTTCAAGGTGCTTGGTATGAGATAATCTATCTAGGTTACCTTGTAATCTTGGAGACAAGGTTCCAAACGCCCCATTAATTCTATGAATTTAGATCATCTAATAGGCTCACTTTCATAGCAATACACTTTGATTCAGATGAAATGTACAAAAAATAATTTGACCAGTCATATTAAAATGACATAATTATAAGGTCTAATCTAAATTCCCTATCGCGTGTACATATTATACATAAATAAATATTTAATCATGTATGAGACGTCACTCAAAATATTTGTGTGTTATAACAATTATATTAAAAGTCATCACGATTGATTAACAATATAAAACATTTTACACCAATACATCATAGAAAATCTATATTGAATTCCAACAAATATTGAAGAGATCACACTTCATAAATTTTTATAGTGACAACAATCTCATAGAATGTCTTTGCATCTACAATTTACACACGCGTACACCCATTGCATATACCTTTTCGAATTAGTTTTGTACAAGTGAAAATACACATAAAATAAAGTAATTGTAATTTACTAAACTAAAGGAGAGATCAGCGTAAAAGAGCGCAATCATATTCGGGAAGCCTGGTCACAATCCGTCCTCACAACAAAGATAAATGAAATTAATTATTAATTTCCATCAAATATTCATACTTTGGGTTGCCCATCAAGGTTGCGAAGTATGCACATATTGAGCACGAATTCAACAGCTAATTTAAGCACAACTAGCATACCGTTTGCTTGATGACTAAGCAGAAGAGTTCTTTCTCGCTGCATAAGCACGAAATGCCGCCAAACCAACAACCACCATAGCAGTCCCAACTGCAAATTCAAGAATGAGCGCGATTTAAAAATCAACACTGAACAAGGAAAAATAGATGTTGCGCAAATATGTAGTATAAGCATCAAGTTCTGGTAGGTTGGAGCTAGAAGAAACACACCTGATGCAAAAACAAGAGAGTGTTGAAGAAGCCGATGGTATTGCCTTCTTTTCCTCCCAATCTCTGTTTCTGGAATGCTTAAATGAGGATGCTCTGCAGCACTGACAATCTTATGGTACACGTTACTCGAATCACCTAATTTCATGCTTAAGTGAATAGGGGGCTCTATTCCCAATTCCTGAGTGACCTGTACCAAAAATAAATATAAGTAGATGAAGATGAAGATGATCATCCTGACACAAATATGTACAAAATTATGCATAATCCATTAACATATATTTGATGTTACGGTTACACTGCACGACAATTGCAATAATACCTTAACTGAATCTTGCACTGCCCTTGGATATGGAGTTAAATCATCCTTAGCAGCAATAAGGAGGCAAGGAACTCTATAACCAGATAGTTCTCCTTGTCTAGCAACCTTCTCGAGAAAATCTCTGGATTTCTTCCATGAATGTTCATCTGAGCTGGAAAAAATGAAGAGCAAAAACTATGAAATGGGAACCAATGCCAAAAATAAACTAAAACTATGCAACTACAAAGTAAGCTAGATTAGCTCGACTGAGGGAAATTTATTCCACGTTTCCATACGCGGGCGCGATCAAATGAACATGTAGTAGAGCCTCAATCTGGTACAGTGGTACTAAATCAAGTATAAAAGAATAACCTTATATAGTGGAACATATAATGTTTTTTGTTCATCCATTGAATGTAGCATGTATATTGCAAACTTTGGCATAAATCTGTGTGCTTCCCTTCCCAACTATATATATGCTCATGAACACGCACACGCAGGGCACTGTGCCAAAGCCAAAGGTAGCAGTGTGTTGTGTGTGTGTGCACACAACATGCAAGGCAGGCATTTTAAGGGATCTTAAATTGTTCCAGATTATATCAGTGTCAGGCAGTATGGTGCAAATATTTATTTAGGAATTGTTATATATATATATATATATATATATATTCACACACACACGTGAAATATAAACATCTCTTCAATAAATTATCTTTGCATGCTACCAATAAAGAACTGGTTAGAGAAAAGCACTAACACAAAACACCACTCCTACAGCTTAAATGTAGCAATGTAACACCACGTAAAATCCTTCTGCACCATACCTGTCATACACAAAAACAGCTACATCACATGCTGCCAAACAATCCTGATTTGACAAAACTTTCGATACTTCCACCTCTGGTATCTCCCGAAATACAAGAGTTTTCCTAGTTCCCTGTATAGTGGTAAGCACCAGGTTAATGAGTATATAGACTGCATACTGTTCCTACATAACTTGCTCCATAAAATCAATGTAACTCATATTTACAAGTAATATATTACATTGAGGCAAAGCATGAGAAGAAGACGGTCATATTTCAAAATCATTTAAATAACAATCATGTTTTCCCATCATAATACTCACCCCTAGTAATTCAATGGCATTTGCTGCAAACCGCTCAACTGTTGTTGGAGTATAACTATTTGAGAATGGCCTATGAAATGGAGGAGTTAATTGTTTCTTTGAAGAAAAACAAAAACAGTTTTGAGTGGAATAAATCTCACTAATAAAGCAAAATATACTAAAAGAAATTATCTATCGTGATTGGATCAGAAGCACACCTTCCCAATAACGAATCCAACAGAGCAGATTTCCCAGAATTTTTAGAACCAAAAACATAGCATTGGAACACATTCCTTTCTGTTGCTTGCTTCTTGCGATCAACTGATCTTCTACGAGTAACACGGAGTGCTGCAGCAGGATTTCCACTATATCCAATGTAAATCAAATTAGCCAGGCTACATTGTGGATCAAGTACTGTCATAAGGGCCCACTGCATCACACAATTTAAGAGATATATCAATAACTAACTCATTTTGAAGAATAAAAGACAGCATAAGTTATACAAACCTGGGACAGAAATCCATTTAGTGATATGTAACCCATGTCATTTCTCTCAGCAGCATCATTATATGGAGCATCATTCCAAGGACTGCAATTCAAAACCAAGCAGCAAACGTAAGATGGATTACGTCAAGGGGAAGAGCAAAGAGAACACTATAGATCATTTCAAGATACATATTACAATTGAAGAAAGAAGTAAACACAGTGAATAATTTGCAAAGAACACATCACTTTTGAAATATAGATTAAAACAAAATCAAATACCTCTATCAGATAGGCTTCACGAATCACCAGAAAATTTCTAAAATATCAATACTCCCTAGATAAGATAACATTCTGTATCTAGGATTATGCAAAAGGATTGCTTTCTGAGCTCTCAAAAGGTAGTATTTGGAAAGGACCATTTTCATGCTTCAGAGACAGACTTCGAAAAGAAAAAGTGAAACAATCCTTTAAAGACATAATTCTTGCCAAGCATAAAATCTCTTGAGTTGCTTCACATATTCCAAATTGTTAATAAAAATTTGACTTCTCCCTAATATGTGTAAATCAGGTAGTATAAAATAGTCACCCAAGTGCTATAATTTTATTTTTTACAAGTAAAAATTCTCCCTTGTCCATTTTGCAAGAAGAAAGAAACAAAAATCAGCTCAGAAAGAAATGTAGCATGTTAAGAGATAGAACAGGTTATGAAGCAAGTATGATGAAGATAACAAAACAGTATCAATTGCAAAACTTCGTTGCGACTTGCACGAAACCCCACAACAACACGTATAAGGGGCTATGCCTTGGCAAGTTCAAGAGGCAACTCATTTATGACTTAGGCATTAATGCTTTACAGGAAACAAGAACCTACTAATTCTCAATGAGCATAAGCAGTATCTTATACAGGATGTTCTCTTCTCTTTGCAATATATTATTCAGTCTTGAACCTCAAACTTAAAGATCTCCTTTTATGTCTGAAGCAATAACTAAAGCTCTTAAAGGCAGTCAACAGGTTCTAGAGTACTTCATCCACAGTTAGAAAAAATAATTTATTTATGCAGACTAGATAACACTAATGAGAAAAAGGTAACAAAAAGGACAATCAAAAGGCAAGTTCACCTTGCTGGAGCAGTACTAAATAACTTATCAACTTCAGTAGGACGCAGGGCTCGATCCTATAGAGTATCAAGGTTCAAAGAAGCAAATGAGGAAAAAAGAAAAGTGTATTAGATATGGAATATAAACTAAAAAGTACACTAGCAGAGAGGATGTTAAAGCACATAGCAACTAATCATGGAAGCGATAATTAAATACATTAGTACTTACTTTATCTGTATCCAACAATCGGAAGATACCATTTAGAAACTCTACAGCTTCACTTCCCAGCTCCACACTCTGTAAGATTATGTCAATGAAGCAAACACTCCGTATCATTTGTAAGTTAAATAGAGTATCAAATAACTTTACATCTATTTGTAATGACTAGATGAACTAAATGATTGAAAATGTATTATTTTGTAAAAAAGTGCATATTATGTCTCTTGCTTCCTTGAAAGTAATGATTTGAATCAACAAGCATGCATCAGAAAACCAATAACACCAAATATTTGTATCCCTCTCTTCAGATCAATAATGAACAACAAGGAATAAAAGTATAATATATCAACTATGACAACATAATTGCAATCCACAGTCATATTTCTGCAAAAGGAATACCAACAGATTAGGAAAGATCTGGACAATAACCATGCACCACATAAGAGTCATTCTATCGAACAGATATAAAATCTATACTCAAATCCCTATCCCAGAAACCCAAGTAGTTGACAGATAATATTTGCAACACCTCAAACTCGGATACTCTAGATTTTAGGCAATCATCAACCTTGAGAAAACCTACTAGTGAATAGCTAATATTACAATTTAAAAGTATAACCCTTAATTAACATTTTAGTATTCCTAATTTAACAATCACATTTTTTTTCTGTTACTTTTAGTACCAATAACGAAAATTGTGTAGTTAAATGCTTGTACCACTACTCCAACCTCTTCCATTCAAACCAAACATAAAGACGATAGTGGAACTTCCATAATAATAGTAGTAGTACACTAAGTATGACCTGATCAGAAGCACTCTTAGATGGAACCGGAAGGAAATCATCCCGGAGTTTTAAATCATTATCATATCCAAACTTTCTTAGAACAGACCATAATGTCTCTGGACGCCCTTTCCTTAGGAACATACTATGGACATAAATAAATCCTGGAAAAGTAAGACCATGTGAGTTGACTCCTTCAGGTACATTCTGTTGTACAACAGTTTTGACCCCTTCTATTTCAGATGGTTGCAATGGTGCATCAAAACATCTGACCTGTTGACACAGTTGTAACTTTTGAATAAAGGGGCTACAGAGGAAGGAAATAAATAATCAAAGTATATGAAATAAAAAGGAAATGAAAAAAATAATAAATAAATCCAAGTTTATCAAAAACCTGAAACTCATTTAGTTCTGTGTCATTGAGGGCATCATCCATGTCACGATCACAAACAACAAATATTCTTCTCAATGCCCTAACACATCGATCTGTTAAAGCTTGACTTTCTTGATCAAACAATGGATCTATCGGATGTAATACCGCTTTTTGAGCAAAATAAAAAACTTCAGGGACCTAAAAAAGTAGAATTAATATTAAATTTCAGGCATTTATGTTTGCAAACTCAAAGTCATAACAACTCAAATAATAATTTCATTAAGATGGTAACATATAAGAATATAAATGTAAAGCAAGACTATTGCCAACTTGCAGAGATGAGTTGTTTTCTTACTGTACACTTGCCTTGATTATAAGGGAGAAATGGACACATTTAGCTGTTTTCCAATCATTTGTACTTGTATTTGATAATTAAGGATCATTTCACATTCAATGAACTGTAGTTTGTAATTTGGTATAGGGAAATGCATCAGAAACTCGATTTTTTCTTAGATATTACTGTCATGAATGGGGATCAATTGATTTTTAAACAAGACAAAATGATACACCGGTACATTTTCATCTTGTTTTCATTAATACAATATAATATACTACCATACACTTAGGTCAAACAGTAAGTAAGCATCACCGTCACCAACTAAAAATAATGAGGCAAAACAATATACCTGGTACAGCGTAGATGCGGAGCATTCAATGCATGTGACAATTTCCCCAAACTGTTGTAGGAGCTGACCCAAGAGGTGCTCTAAGCTCACTTGCTGGCTTTCGTCGCGCAGATCTAGCTTGCAACCGACCACAATAACAGGCACCTTCACCTGAATCACGAAAGAAAAAGATACTACTCATTTGTCATCCATAGCTCATTCCCTCATAAGATTAAAGGAAAAAACGCCAGTAAAATACACAAAAACCACCAACCTCCAACTTCTCCAGTTCCCGGAACCAGTAAGAACTCAACCGCGAAAAGGTTGTGGGCTCGTTGCAAGCATATGTTAAAACCACCACATCAGCCCGCTTCAACTCTTCATTACGCTTCCCTTGTTTCTCCAAACTAAACAAAAGCAAGTAAACAACATCACCGATTCATTCATTCAAGCATAATTATAGCTCTGATCTGATGCCATGGCTTGCGAGTAAAAATTTTCAAGACACCAAAACACGAATTGTAATTGTAATGAGTACAAGTTATTCATAATGCTTAATCAGTAATCATACGTTTAAACTATGGCGACAAATAATTATCACGATTAACAAAGTTCAGGTTCAAGAGAATACATATACGCATTTTAGGTAAGATTTAATAGAACCATAACTGATTCAGTTAAACGCAGCGCTAATGTTTAATTAATCAATCGTTTCATAAAAGGAAACTACGAATCCTTCCAATTATTGAAATTCAATGCCATAAAATCGAATAAATTGTTTCCGAAGCTGTGAGGTGAGAGAGAAGACCTTGAAGATGTGTCGATGACGGTGAGAGGGACATTATCGGGGTAGAGATCAACAGGCAAGTGAGTGGGCGGGAGCACCGGCGGCACGGCCTCCGGGAACGACTCCGACGCTATGGCGGATATGAGGCTCGATTTTCCGGTGCCACGGTCGCCGGCGACGACGACTCGGACTCCACTGCGGCCGCCGGAGCTTGAGTGGTTTACCATTGACGCGAGATGGCGGAAGAATAATCAGAAGGGAAACAAACAACTATTCAAACGGCGTTCGTAAATACACATCAATTTGTTTTTATGTGTGTGTGTGTATATATATATATTATTTTTTTTTAATATTTTATTCTTTTAATCTTATGCATACTAATAGATGCGTGGAGAAGAAGATAGTAGATACGGTGAAAAATATGAAATGGTAAATATCTGTAAACTACCACTAATCTGGTTTATTTTGGTGTTATATTTGGCTATTTTCAGCTTAGGACAAGGAAATGGCATTCGCTAAAACTAAACCCACATCAAAAGTGGATACATACACATTTTCTTCTTTTTTTTTCCTTACAAAATGTCCTGCTCACGGGTTGGATTGGGTCCAACCCAACCAACATGGTTATCCAACATATTAATTTGATGGGTGGTTTGGTCAGATCAAATTACTATTTTTCAATCCGGTTATTCAATCTGAACCTATCCGATAGTATACGAGTCAAATTAAGTCGAATTAACGGTTATTTGTATATTATTTTTAAAAAAATTAAAAAAACTTGTCCCATAATTCAAAATTTAGTTCACTATACAAAGAGAGCAAATAAATATAAATATCTATTATCCCATAATCACTCTAAATATCATGTCTCATATTTCACTTTCACTACAAATAAAAAACATTGGCTCATACTTCACTTTCACTATAAATAAAAAACATTGTCCCGTAAAAAACCTGTGTTAAAAACACTGTCATTACAAACAAATTGATTCCACTCAACAAGAGTTACCAATATCACACACAACATATTCGTATCACAAATAAGGAGCCAATTAACTACATATTTATCATTTAGTGAATAAATACTATCAACACCCATAGAATTTTAAAATGTAAGATAAATTCATTAGAAATTATTTCCTTAACAAACTAGGTTACAATTTAAGGAGAAACAAATCATACCAACAAAAAAATCAACTTCTAATTTATGAATATCAAAGTAAAAAAACAAACCACCAAAGCTAAAACCAACAAATGTATATCAAGGCTTTGCCTCATGACTCAGCTAATAATTGTTAGAATAAAGTTTCATCAAATTCAAATGCTTCAACTTCTAAAAATCATGTGTACATTTAACAAAAGAAGACACCAAACAAGAATTTAATTAGGGATAAAATAACAAAGTAAAAGTCTTAAACCAACAACTCAATACAAAAATAATTATACAATTATGCCTTTTTCATGAGCTTGAGGAGGAGACATCTCCTTCTTAGATTTAGAGTCTTGACACCTTAATCAATTTTGCATGCAAATCAAAGTCTCTACTATGGTGTCAACTAACACACTATGTGAAGGATCAATCACACGACCTCCCATGCTAAAAGCAGACTCAGATGACACCGTAGACACCAGAATGGCCAATGCATCTCTAGCTATGCAAGATAGAATGTTAAACTTCCCTGTCTTCAAACTCCACCATTTCAAAATATCAAAGTCTTTACCACTTTTCTCAACCTCATCTTCCAAATATCTGTTTGTTTCTATGTTGGGTGGTTGTTGGGCGACTCATTTTTAAGTGTACAAATAGTGGAATTGTTTAGGGAAAGGTGTAGATGACACACTGCTAGGGTTTGTCTTGTTTGATCTTCTATTTATGTAAAATTATAAGTCATTGCTTTGGGTTTTGATGTGTGGGTTGTTGAGAAACGTCCTGAGTTTTTTGTTCCCCTCAATCATCGATATTTCTTTAAATTAACATCAATTTTTCGTAAAAAAAAAAATAACTGCATTATTTTCATTATGTTCTTTGATTTAGTATTCTATAAAAGTGAATAGTGAAATAACTCTTCTAATATTTTAAAAAGTGGGGGGGGGGGNGAGGTGTGTGTAATGGTGAATGAGATATAAGTGATGGTGGTGGTAGTGGTGGGATAGAGGAGTAATTAGACCTTGGACTTTACACCATCAAAGTGATATTATTTTGGGATTGATTAGGAGTGAGAAACGAGAAAACATTTATGCTAGCATCATTTTAGTGTAAATATATTAAAAACAATTAAATCTTTTTATTTAAGATTTCATAGTTACCATGAGAAGAAAAGAAAACTTGTATTAAAAAAAAAAAATCATCCTCCAACAAGTTATTTTTGAAGTGTTTAATTCCTTTATTGAGGCAAAAATGACAAAAATAGCAGAATAACAATAAAGACATACTTTCTATATTTATTTAGTATTGTTTGATTTCTATCTTAAAATGAGCGACATTGGCTATACAAGGATCTGCGAGGATTAATTTATAAAAGAATATTTTTTAAAAATAATAAGTGGTAAAGTAAAGTTAAAAAAATAATTTTTTAAAAGTAAAGTAAAATGTCTTTTTTTTTTTAAAAAAGTTAAGAATGATTTACTTATAAAAAAGTAAACAGGACGTATTTTTTTAAAAAAATAAAATTACTTTGTAAATGTAAATTCTTTTTTATAAACTTTATAAATGTAAAATAAAATTCTTTAAAAAAAGAGAAGAAATTATACTTAAAAATACAAGTAAAAAAAGTAATTTTTTTTAAAACTGAAATTTGTCGTGTCCTTTATGGATGGATGAGGGTTTAATCCATCATAAAAGCCCAAAACCCGTCCAGCTCTTGTACTGTCCGCACTCACTCTCACCCAGCCATGGAAGCAGCAACGCGATTCCACTCCCACAATCACTTCCACGTAAACAGCTTCCTGCCTAGACCCAACAACTCTCTTCCAGGTTAGTTTCATTTCTTCCCTCTAAGCTCTAAAGCGCAAAAGTAGACAACTTATTTAAAAAAAAAAAAGAATAAGAAAAAAAAGATATTCATATTCATGCTGTTTTGTAGCTTCTTGCTTGAAGTTGATTTTTTTTTAACAATTTGCATTCAAACTTGTTTGTTATCACAGTAGTAAGACGCGCACGACGCATCCAATTTCTAAATTGCAATGGAGCTAGGGTTTCCCTCAACACGATTCCCGCGTTCACCACAATCAGTTTTCCCTCCTCCTTTTCGAAACCGAACCGTCGGTTCTCCGTTAACGTCTCGGACCGGGTTCGAAGCGATTACGAGTGTATCGATGCTCCAAATAGCGACCTCTCCCATGGGGAAATTGTTCCGTCGGCGCTGTCAATTGGCGACGGTGGGGAAGCTGTTGTCGATGCTGCTCCGGGTGTTAGCGATTCCATAACCCTAAAGTTCAAACGTGGTGGAACGTACAAAAATAGGTTTTTGAATTTTGTGCGTTTGAGTTCTGTGATTAACGATGCTGCGGAGTCGTTCTTCAAGAGCGAGATAAGGAGGAGGCTGTTCGTGACTGCTGTGCTGATTGTGGTTAGCCGTATTGGATATTTTATCCCTCTTCCTGGGTTTGACAGAAGGTTGATACCGCAAGACTACCTGAGCTTTGCCTCAGGAACTGTTGGTAAGTTACATTCTTTTGTTGCTAACACTCATACCGTGCATTTGGTTTTTTTAATTTGTAGCAAAATGTGGACCCCTTTTGGTATTTATTGATAATTCGGTGATATTCCATTCTAGAGATAATGCAAAGCCCAAAAGGACTGTAATTGGATGAGAAGGTGAAATATTTGGGTGAATTTGCCTGGCTTTCTTTCTCATTCCTAAGTTGGGTGTATGTTTCTTGCTGCTTTTGATGTGAAAAGGAACATTATGGAACAATTTTTCTGCTGTTTATTGCAAAAGCTGATTTTGTGATTGGATATTTTTTTGTGAGTTAGCATGTGAACGGTTATTCATGTAGCTTCTGGCAGATGAACTTGGTGACTTCTCCTATGAGCTCAAGCTCTCTCTTTTCCAGCTTGGAATCAGTCCCCAGATAATAGCATCCATCATCATGCAGGTGCCCCCTTCCCTCCTACCGTTCCTTTTTTTTTTTTTTTTTTTAATTTTTGGAGTTTCCCATTAAACATCACCACAAAGTAGGTGATAGTGATACTATTCTGTATGAAACCAGTGTTGTTCCTCTTTTTCAATCAAAGTAGACCTTTGCAAAAGTTGTTCTCAGTAGTTTTGATTGAAGAAATAATTCGTTTGTAAATAATTATCTTGGAAAGAAGAAATATTGTGAAGTACTTGATTGGAAAGAGAACTGAGGTTCTCAATCAGATACCCCATTTTTCTTGTATATGCTGTAGCAATTAGCAAGTACACCGTCTTCAGTTTCAATTTGAAACGCTAGCCTTTTATGAACTATATTCATACAAGATATTGTCCTCCTTGTCCAGGTATTCTGTCATGTTGTTCCTTCTCTAGTAAAGCTGCGGAAAGAAGGTCTGGATGGACATGAGAAGATTAAGAGTTATATGTGTGTGTCTATTTATAAATCTTGAGCAGTGAGCTAATTTCTTGCCACACATTGTTTTTCTAATTCTCTTTCATGTTATTCATGATTTAAGGAATTTTAACTAATGAAATGTTCTGCACATTTCAGATGGTGGATGTCACTTGGCTTTGCAATTTTGGAAGCCTTCATAGTTGCTTGCTATTCACTTCCATATTCAATTTACGCTGCCAGTTATAGGTAATCTGCAATATAAGAATGTTTTCAAAGTCATGTTTCAATTGTCCTACAAAATATAAAATTATCAGTGTTTTCCTTTCATATCATAAAGGTTAAATAGATGATTTTCCATAAATTGTGATCCCAACAAATTTCTCTAAATATTCTTATTGCACATAGCAGTGCCATTGGCCTTCATTGCATTATTAGATTGCTATTCCAAATTTTATTTTTTGTTTGTTGTTTAATTCTTATAGTTTATAATATGGTTCTTAGTCTCTATGCTTCTTTATCATTTAACTAATCATAACTGTGGTGTAACTAAAGTTTCTGAACCCAGATTCTATATGCTTAGATATATTTCTTTTGTTAAAATGTTAGTGCTACCTTTGCAGGGTCAAACATGTAATGGTGACAACTCTTTTGTTAGTTTGTGGTGCAATGACTGTTACATGGATATGTGATACCATATCAGAATCTGGATTTGGTATTCTTCTTACCTTGGAACTGTTACTTTATCATGCTTGACTGAAGTTGTGTAAGTTAAATTTTAAAAGATGTCTGGAGCATATGTTGGGAAAATGTATTTATAAAAATTATTTTGTGCTTGTAAGAACTATTACAAATAATTTGTGGATGTTACTTAATATCTCAAACTGTACGTGTCAGCAAGTGATTTGTTGTCGATTCACTTATGTAATTTTTTCTGTTACTTTACAATTTTCAATTTTCATGGTAGGGTGTGTCTTTTCTTTTGAAAGTTTCATGATTTAGAAAATTTATTTGCATTTACACATCTTTGAATTGCTGGTAAGTTGGAGTGTTCAACTTGAGTTGAGAAATTGGAATAAATTCTAAAGATGCTAAATTTAGCTGGTCATGTTGAGTTCATTTTTTATTTTTTATTTATCTCTCTGCCACATTGCAAAAGGATGGGCAGATGTTTATTATTCCTAATACTTGACTAATTTGAAAGATATACCAGACAGCGGATGTCTACTTTTATCACTCAATTCATTCTGCTGTGAGACTGATAGTGCTTTCTTCAGGTCAAGGTTCATCTCTTATCATATGTGTGGGAATACTGACGGGATATATGGAGACATTACACAAAATGCTCACACAGCTATCAGGTACATGACAGTATGCAAATCCAAGCTTTGATATTTTATGCATTCTCAACTTTTCTCGTGTTTCTTCTAACTCAAGCTTAAATGTTGACATGTTGAAGTATTATGTCTGGTATCTGGAAGATTGTATCCTCAAACTGTTCATTAAAGGATCTATCTCACACATACATATACAAATACAAAAATAAAAGAAAGAGAAAAAGGACCAAAAGGATGAAGAATAGATAATTTTTGGATGAATTTCTTGAATCACTGAGTTGTGCAGCACACCAATATAAGATTGCAGTTGTAATGTGGAATTTGCTTAAAATTACAATTTAGTTTGGCCTGTAGTTCTGTGTAGAGTTAGAATAATGTTATACGGTTTTAATCAGCCAAAAATATTTAGTTATATATTTCGACCTTTATTTTGAGTCATATTTCCTTATATTGCAGTGAGTGCTACGAGTGCTGTGAGTTGGTGGAAATATTTGCTTGCGGTGTTAGGTATTTTCACCACAGTTACTATGTGGGCAGTTGTAGTAACTGAAGGTTGCAGGAAAGTAAAGCTTCAGTACTATGGTTTTAAACTTGCTTCAGCTGCAAGGTAATGGTTGAAACTTCACACTTGTTCCTCCTAGAGCGTCTAGATGTTTTTAGAGTTCTGATATTCTATCACTTGCAAAACTGTCCGTAACCTTTTCCGATATGGCTGTTCATGAGGAAAGTTGTTTGATTCCTCTGGTTGAGAAAACAGGACATTCTATTGTCCTGGGCTTGGATATTAACTCATATTTGGACTTGGCTTATATATTTGATAGAATTTGTTAGTGTCTATTATGGAAGATGGTTATGTCTTTGTGAAGGATTAAATGATACTTGAGGATATTGATGTAGTAATTAGCACTTTCATTTACAATTTGAAACAGGGAGCAATCACCAATTACTGAAGTGGAGCCCTATATTCCTTTCAATATTAATCCATCCGGAATGCAACCTGTTCTTACCACCTCTTACCTGTTGGCATTTCCGAGCATTATTGCAGGGTTTGTTTATTCCCTTTTGCAATTCAACCATATTTTAGTTGCATCTGCATCCTCACTCGCTTTAGCTCACTCTCTCTTGTGTGTTCGCGCACTAATTAACAAATTTACTTGTTGCTTGCCATGTGCTGTGTAAAAAAGTGATGTTTGCTTATCGATATGCTATTGAATAGTAATTTCTAAAAGAGCTATTAATTTGCAGTCTACTTCGATCCCCATTTTGGGAGAATATCAAGGAGATCTTGAATCCTGAAACTTCTGTTGGTGCTGAGCCATGGGTCTACTATACAATATATGCTTTTTTTGTCTTCCTATTCAATATATTTGATATTGTAAGTTTCACTTCGCTGCTATTATCTTTTTGTACATTCTACTTGATATATTGAATTACCGGTCTGAATTTAAGAAGTTTCCTTCTGATATATGCTTATAGTTTTCTAAAATGACTTAAAAAGATTGGATGGTCCTTGTGTATGAAGACAAATTCCAGTCTGAAATTTTAACATTAGAGAAAAATTAATTGTTGAATTACCTATGGTGCTATGATTACTAAAATTAGTTTTGACAAAGTATCCATTACAGATCCTGAATGCCATTGATGTAGCTGATTATTTCATATTTAAGTTAGTGAGACATACTTGACGACTAAATTACACCAAGAATTTATAAACACGCACAGAAAACTCTAGCTGAAACTTGCATTGTATATCTGTAAAGTTATACCTTGACTTAACTATGGAGTGAAGAGGCTGTTTCCTTGGTATTGTTTCGTTGGCTGAACTAAATGTCAACGGAGGATATGGAACATGACAAAAAGGATACCAAAGCTGTTGATTATTTACACTGTCCACAGCTGCTTATTCTGATTATGAATTTTCAACACAATTAATAATTTGTATTGACAAATTAGTGTTACTAGGCTTGGTTGTTGTCAATTTGTTGATTTTTAGTTTGATGTATTATTTACTTTTTTCAAAACATGTTGAAATATTATAGTGGCTTGTATCTATCTTATAAATGCCTTTTACATGTTTGTGAACAGGCTAACTTGCCAAAGGAAATTGCTGATTATTTAAATAAGATGGGTGCAAGAATACCAAAGATAAAGCCTGGAAAGGCTACTATAGAATACCTCACAAAGGTTCAGGCATCCACGCGATTTTGGGGTCTGTTACTGGTGAAAGACTTTAATCTTTGCCTTGTTTTAATCCAATATTTTCTGTCACTTGATGTTGGTTTGCTCTCTCGTGTAAATTTTGCAGGGGGGCTGTTGTTAAGTGTGTTGGCCACTACATCTACTATTCTTGATCACTATTTACGGCGTATCAATGCTGGATTTGCTATTGGTTTTACATCAGTTCTAATTATTGTAAGTACAAGAAGGGTTCATTTACTACTGTTGTACTTTGCATGCCAACTCATTGATAAACACACAATCGAGCAAGAAATTTGTGCCAGCTTTGTTTATCTGTCATGGATTGCATTTTTGGGTAATTTCAATTTGGGAGCATTAAATTGCCATTATGTTGAACCATCTCTCATGCATGTCACTGGTGCTCTTACCAGAGTTTTGGAGTTCTATCAGAGTATTGGAGTAATATATCCTTTCTGCTAATTTCATTTCCCAAGTAGAAAATGTTGTCATATTCCTTTTTGTATTACTGAATTTAGTTCAACTCTTCCCCCTTTACGAAATAACATGTTTGGTTCGACCATCATACTTCTAAACACAATATTGAAACTGACTTAATTTCAACATTACCATCAAGTGCTTTTTCTCATCTGTGACTAGTATGTCCTGCAGTTTGACTGAGTATCCCTTGGTTTTGGTTGGTCCAGGTCGGTTCCATTATTGAACTCAGAAGATCATACCAGGCATATAATGTGATGCCAAGCTTAAGCAATGCTTTGAGACGTTATGGTGTATAACTTACAGAAAAGCTATGCTGTCATTCTGGTGTGCCATTTTATCTAAACCTCGAGGATAACTCTCTGCTCAGCATTGGTAAGTAGTGCAAATATAAAATAAAATATCTCTATTTATCTACTCCGATTGTGATGATTTATCATGATTGCCTATTGCAAATATTTCCAGGAACCTCTGTTTTTCTCGGAGATCACTATAGTATTGTCGGTCATGCCACCAGAGCCTTGACGCCAGGTAGCATTCTTCAGAGTCTGTAAGTGGTAGTAGCCGATTCAGAAGCCTCATTTTTTGTGATATTTTTTCTTCGAAGCGATCTTTTTTGATGGATTTAGGAAACACTTGTAGTTAAGGTTATAGTTGTTGCTGTGGCTGAGATTTTGTACAGGAAAGTCTCTTGTTATGGACGTTATATGTAATATAAGAATGAGGTACTAGGATGGTTGTAGGAAGTTAAATATGCCTTGATGTGGGCACTGACGCATGTGAAGGAGGGTTTTCCTACCCCTTTTACGTTGTATTTTACCTGCCTCTGCAATAGGCTATGAAAGGAGCGTGTGCTGTTCGGGCTTGACATATTATGTGCTCCATTCCATGGATGATTACACTGTTGGAACATTCATTGGAGTGTCTTCGTCTTCAATCGAAACCCCGGGGAGAAACTTTGCTGTATCAGTTTGACACATTAATCGGCTCTTGATTCTTGTTTAAATTAATACGCTTGATTAGCACCAGCTAGTGAATTAAAATGTCTGTCTATGTCGAAATCGAAATACTAATAAAATGAGGTGATCTATGGTTATGAACACGATTGGAAATTTAACGTTCATAAAATTATTAAAAAATTATGTCCCGGCTTTTTATTTTATTGCAAATTACAAATAAATGTTTTTGAGTGAAGTTGATTTATGAGAAAAAAATGTATTTTATTAATATTTAAAATGGTTTTTATACATTCCGTGCGTTATACATATATCCCTTTGGGTAATTCTTTTTCTCTATTCTTTTCTCCGTCTCCTTATGCTTTGTTTGTTTTGGTAAAACGTTTTTCGGGAGGTGCTCTTACTTTTAAAAGCACAAGTTACATTTTAAAAACATAACTCACTTTTTAAAATTTAAAAAGGTTTAAATAATTTTAAATTTGAATAAAATTTTAATTCTATCATTTAATAATTAATGAAAATAAAAATAAAAATAATTTTTTATTATTTATATCTATTATAATTATTTTGTTCTTTAAGAGTAATTTAATGATATATTTATTAAACATTATTTTTATAATTTTAGTTTATTGAAAATAATTTTTGTATTATTTTATTAAACAATATTATTATAGTTTTTCAAAAATAATTTTCAGAGAGCTTAAAGAATTCAATAACTTTTAAAGAGTCCATAAGAACTAAGTATACACAGTTAATTTTCCAATGGAAAAATTGAATTAAATGGTTAATTAGCTAAGGCCCTTAAAGAATAAAAAGGAATATGGATGCAATTATATGAAAAAAATAAAACAAAATGCAGAAACTTAGTTTTTCACACCATGTCTGAGACCTATCTATCTGCAATGCATAAGCAGTACTTGTTATGAAATATTTACACTCCATAGAAAATATTAAGGAATTGGTCCACAGAACATAAAATAACAAAAATAAAAAAGTCTTTGAACGAGTAGCGATCGAAGAAGGGATGGGGAGGTCGGAGGCGGAATTGGATTCCACTGAGATCCGTACAGCATCAGACACCTTTGATGGCTCTGTCATCTTCCACACCATCAACGACGTCGTCTCCTTCCTCCTTTACATGCACCTCCAAATCCCCTCGTATCTTCTTTTTCCCTCACTTTTGGTTGCTTCAATTCTGTAGAAATTATTCACTGTTGGAGCCATCCCTCCCTCCGATTTCAATTTCTGATTACAACTTCATTTCTCTCATGCAGCACGGTGCAGGATATGAGCGCTGAATTCGATTCATTGCATTCTGAGTATAAGGAGCTGGTATGCTAGAATTCTGGGTAGAACTCTCGTTTGAACCAGGTCATTAGGGCTTTTGCGACCTGAATTTGTTTTTATTTTACTTTTATAATCTCAGGAGATGGCTATGGGAACTGAAGCAAAACCATCATTTCGGAGAAAGCATGTGAGCAAAATGAGGGATATCAAGATAGGGATCAGGAGAATGGACAAGTTCATGAGTGCGCTCTTGAAAGTGCAAAATGCAATTAAACTGATGATCACCGAGGTCCCAACCATAGAGGGAGTCATTTTGGCTCTTGGAGCTAGCCCCCTTCGGCCTCAGAACATTTATGTCCTCAACTTTTCCCATGGAACTGCTGATTCCAAGGTTGCTCATGATTTTGCGCGGAGTAAGGCGGCCGAAGGGCTTTCGAGAAAGGTTCATGTGTTTTTATTTCAGATTTTGTGATGCACTGTGCTTTTCCAAGAGGAAGGAGAGTGGGAGGTTATGTTTCTTGTTTTGTTTAACAGGCGATTCGGACATTGATATCAAAGGGTGCTGGCTCTGTGAACTATCCTGGTAGTTATTTGAGTGTTCTTTGTGTTGTCTAGTTGTTTATTTGTTTTGCTTTATCATACAATATTAGAATGCCTATGCCTTACTTGCTTTTGTGTTTTAGGTCCTATCAGATTGTTTGTGTTGATTAAGGCCCCTTCTTCTTTCAATCTGCCTCTGCATTTTCTGCCTAAACGTGATTTTAGGCATCACAGAAAGGTAGATACATACTGAATTCATAAATTTCTTTTTTTAAAATTCCCGTGATTTATTTATTTGTTAAAGAAGATAGCAGGTGCTCTTTATGTTTCATGCTTTCCTTTCTAAATTCAAATATGGCTGGCATTCTGTTTCATCTGAGAGTGATTAGAAGTTTCCTTATCCTTCAATAATTCTAATCATGGGATTAGTGGTGAACCTGATGAAACTTGTTTCACTGTGTTGCTTGAATGAGTTTCAGACTACCGACTAGTGTTATCAATAGCGGAATAGTGGATAGCAAAAAACCCGCTATAAATACCATTAGAGCACCACTATAACCACTATTAATAACATAGCGGTGTGCTTTTCCGCTACGCTATTGCCACTTTTTAGTAACATTGCTACCGACAATTCATCATTAATATCATCACTCTTTGAAAAGTACTCAATTGTAGAATCAGCAAACTCCCTTCAACTTCTATTAAGCTTTGGACTTGATTGATGATGTTTTGTGCTTAATGACCTGTTTTGCTATGGAACTGAAATGTGTTTTTTTTTTCCCGGTGCATTATTAGTTATGATTTAAATGTTCTATGCAATAATTTAAATCTTTCAATATTTCTGGTACTTAGGTTAATATAACTCATAGATGCTATATGTCAATGAATTTTAGTTTTGTGCTAAAGTTATTGCTTGCATATTGTTTCCTATCATTACTATGACGCGATTTATTTTTTGGAATGAGGGCTATTTTGCTTTTATTGCTGGCTACTGAACTGCATTCTTACCCAAGGTTGTGCCTCTCAAGCTACTGTTTAAGTGCCGAAACCAGGAACAGGAAGTGACCGCTCCTACTTCAGAAGATTTGATCTGGTATCTTCCACATGTTATGAATATTTATCGTGTATATTTTATGTTTACACGAATTTCCTTTTATAGGCTGTCCAACCATTTTCCTGTTTTTTCCTGGTCTTGTATGAGGTGAAAAATTCCAGAAAACATGTTATTGTATAACCCTTGAAATTATTCCTCACTTGACGCATAACAGTGTTACCAGTCAATTATAGATGTAAGAATGCTGAAAATTGAGAAAAATACAAGACAACTAGGAGAGAAACAAAAAAGACACTGAGCGAAGCACAAGCTAGGGCTTTTAATGGGGTTTATACCAACCCTTAGGCACTAAAGCAGGGGAGAAGGGTATTTACAAGTTAGCTAAAGGTAGGGAAAGAAGGGCAAAAGACTTGGACCAAGTAAAGTGCATTAAGGACGAGGAGGGTAAAGTCTTGGTTACAAAACAAGACATCAAGATTAGGTGCAAGAACTACTTTCAGAAGCTGTTTAATGATGGGCAGGAGTCCCTCCCACGATCAGATAGATTAAATATCAAGGAAGAAGATCGAAATTATATGTTTTATTGTAGAATACGAGAAGTGGAGGTAAAAGAAGTTTTGAAGCAAATGGAGAATATTAGGGCAGTAGGATCAGACAACATACCTATTGAGGTATGGAAATGCCTTGGAGAAAAGGGAATATGGTGGCTCACAAAGCTTTTCAATGAGATCATGAGGTTGAAGAAAATGTCAGATGGGTGGAGGAGGAGTGTCTTGGTTCCCATTTTCAAAAACAAGGGAGATATACAAAATTGGGCAAACTACATAGGGATGAAGCTCATGAGCCACACTATGAAATTATGGGAAAGAGTAATTGAGCGGAGATTGCGATAGGAAACCTGCGTCACAGAAAATCAGTTTGACTTTATGCCTGGGAGGTTTACCATGGAGGTGATCTACCTATTGCGGAGATTAATGGAGAGATGTCAGAGGGACCAAAGAGACTTACATATGGTTTTCATTGATTTGGAGATGGGGTGCCAAGAGAGATTTTATGGAAGGTTCTGGAGAAAAAAGGAGTTTAGATTGCTTACATATGAGCAATCAAAGATATGTATGACAGGGTCACAACTAACGTAAGAACACAAGGTGGAACAACAAAGGAATTCCCCATCACCATTGGTCTACATCAAGGGTCAACTCTAAGTTCCTATCTTTTCACCCTTGTTTTGGATGCTCTTATTGAACACATTCAAGGCCCAGTTCTCCAATGTATGCTTTTTGCGGATGACATTGTTTTGGTGGGAGAGTCGAGAGAAGAGTTAAATGGAACGTTAGAATTATGGAGATAAGCTTTGAAAATGCACGATCTTCGTATAAGCAGAAGTAAGATCGAATATATGTAATGTAAGTTTACTAAGAGTAGTACAAATCTAAACATAGAGGTGAAGATTGGAGATGATCCTATATCACACGTCACTAGGTTCAAGTACCTTGGCTCCATTATCCAAAATGATGGAGAGATAGAGAGTGATGTTAATCATAGGAACCAAGCTGAGTGGATGAAATGGACGAGTGCATCGAGAGTTATGTTTCTGTGTGATAGAAAAGTGCCACTCAAGCTTAAGGGAAAATTTTACTGCACAACTATAAGACCAACAATGTTGTACAAGACTGAGTGTTGGGCAGTAAAAAGCCAACAGGAGAATAAACTCAATGTTGCGGAAATGAGGATACTATGGTGGATGAGTTGACACAGTAGACCAGATAGGATTAGGAACGATTGCATTAAAGAAAAGATTGGGGTAACACCTATAGTACAAAAAGATGGTAAAATCCCGTCTTAGGTGGTTTGAACATGTGAGGAGAAGACTAGTAGAAGCCCTAGTAAAGAGAGTAGATTAAGTGACGGGTAATTCTTTAGCTAGAGATGGGGGAGACCTGGAAAAATTATAGAGGAAACTATTAGAACAGATTTAGAAGTATAAGTAATCTACATGAAAACATAACCTTTGATACGTCACCATGGCATCGCTTGATCCATGTAGCCGACCTCACGTAGTGAGATAAAACTCAGTTGTTGTTGTGGTTTTTCTTTATATTTATGGAACCGTTAGATGTTGAAATCCAAGCAGAACCTTGCTGTTCAAGATTTGTGATCTCCATAAGTAGGATTCAACTGTGCACTCTACTATTAGTATGTTAGGTCTCCTATGCTAGACCAAATGGGAATATGAATGAGTGGCAGAAGAGGGATTAGGGCTATAAAAAAAATTGCTTAAGTAGTAAGGGGGAAAGGTTAGGGGCTGCATTATAAGGGTAGACAGCGAAGGGCGGGGGTGGAATGAGGGGAAGTAGGTAAGAATTTGTTGAGTTTTAGAGAGGAAGGTTGCCCCTTGAATTGCTGCTTTATCTTAGTTATTTCTGTTTCTGCTTGAGTGAGTTTGGATCCAGATTTCTCATCTGATATTGATAACAGTGTTAGAGGAGTGTTTTTAACTAGCTGATTCAATAAAGGAAACTGCTTTGCAGCCCGAATATTTGTGCATGAAATTTCACGAAGACAATAAAGGAAGGCCATGAATTCAAGACAACATTAATTTTGTGCACTTTCGTATGTTAACAAGTCAGGCCTTTTAGCAGTACCGTTCAATAAAACACTATAATGTGTCAGGTTCCTAACACAGTATAATCTTCCTCTTTTCATGATACCTTCTCAAGTCATTTTCCCCTCCACTGTACTAAGAGACCACATCTTTTCTCGTTCACAGGTTTCAATGCCGGCACGTGATTAAAGGTCTTCCAATGAACACAATGCCAGAAGAATGAAAGCTACTCTAGTTCAAGATAGGAAGAACATGTTGTAAATATGGCATAACACTTGTAGCTAATGTTTCCTTGTTTCAGTTTTCATCAGGATGCGAGCTTGCCATGCTTGAATGTCAATAGACCAAGACCATGTTGTCCTACAAATGTTGAAGAGGTAAGAACCATAACCATTTTGCTTCGGAGGAGGAATGTAATATCAGAAACTTATGCCACAAATGTTCAATTATGTAGCAAGAGTAGTCTACAATTTCTGCCACTTGCTAAAAACGTGGCAAGATTAATGTTTTCATTGTTGTGATCTCCATTTGCAATATTGAGAAATTCCTAGACACTCTCGTAGCAAGAAATAATTTGTGCTATGATCCATTCACCCTTCATCACCTCAGCTATTATGGATATTGTTATTTCTCACTATCACTAATGTTTCAATTCAAGAGCTGGTGTTGAACTCTGAATGGATCAGAGCAATACCTTTTTTTTTTCCCCTCTAGGAGCAATTAATAGTTTCTCGGTTGATTCTAGCATGGTCCTGGTACTTACTAGGACCAACTTGGTCTGGAAAGAAAAAAACTTAAAAAAAACTTATAGGACTAAGTTGCAAAACCAAACCAACACACACCCCACCGATAGTAGAGATAGTAACCATGGAGAGAGGAGAAAGAAGAACGACAGAGAGAGAGAAAACGGATCTAGGAAGGAGAGAGAGGACTGGTGCTGTCGTCGGCGACTTGCCATGGCGGCGACACCGTCAAGTTGCAGATTTGAGAAGAAAAAGAAGAATGACGAAGAGAGGTAGCGAGACGGAGTCGAGAGACAGAGAAAGAAATAGAGAGAGAGTGAGTTGGGGGAGAGAGAATACCACACAAAGAGGGAGAGAGAGGGACGCCGCCGCGGTCGGCGACTGACCATGGCGGCGACACCGTCAAGTAGCAGATCTGAGAAGTAAAAGAAGAACGGCAGAGAGAAAGAGCGAGACAGAGTCGAGCGATAGAGAAAGAAATAGAGAGTGTGAGTTGGGGAGAGAGAATACCACACAGAGAGGGAGAGAGAGGGACGCGAGACGCCACTATGCCGGCGATCTGCCATAGCGGCAGTGGCCCTTGAGGGCGAGAGAGAGAGAGAGAACGTGAGAGGGAGAGAGATGAGTAAATTAACGAGGGGTTAAATTAGTAATATCAAAATTATATTTTAAAAACTTTTGGGGTCAAAAATAGAAATTTAAAATCTACAACTAAGACTGTTGGATACCAGTTTCTCTCGTGATATTCTTGTTACATCAAGTACCATATAGAAGTTCATCTAGGGGGTTTTGGCAATTCACATTCCTATGCCTCTACCATATAGAAGTTCATCTTGCGAGGACGCGTGCGTGTGTTTATTTTTCATTTTTATATCTTATTTCATTAAAATAAAAAAATTATGTAAAATAAATTATAATTATATAATAAAATTAAAGTGTATTTGAAAAAAGGATTATGATTGTAGAATAAAACATGTAAATAGTTATTTTAAAATTTTTAACTGAACGAATAATAGTTAGTAAAAATGTATTATTTTATTATATTTATATTTATATCTTAAATAAGAAAAAATATGTACTTATACTTTTAATTTTTTATTTTCTTTAAATATTTAAGTGAAGTTAATGATGAATTGTTGATAATAAAATACTAATTTTTACTACGTTTTCTTTAAAAGAGATTTGTCATAGAAAAGGCAACCCGGTCATCAATTAATAATAAACTAAAATGAAGAGTATATATTTAAGAAAATAAAAAAAAAATGTCCAAAAATTATGGGTCGAAAATCTCACCTATTTTTATTTTGTTTTTTCTCCAATAGCCTAATTATTTAGATGGGTTATATTATTTGAATTCATTAGACATGAGATATTGTGTTAATTCATAATTTGTTTTTCATTAGATAGGATTTCAATGGAATCAACACCCTATTAAGATATCATCTAATGATAAATCTTAAATGACTAATGAATTCGTAGTGTTTTATAACCGATTAGTACACATAATATTTCTTTATTTAGATATTTTAAATTTTGAGCTCGCCTACCTACTTTATCTAGGGAGAACGATTTAAGTGTGACTATAAAATTTTACATTTATTAAGAAATGAGGCAAGTAAAAAGTATATATACTTAAAATATAATTCATAATTAAACTCTACGCCTTAAAATTTTGAGTCATGATGCAGTGATCAATCCAAATTAACGTTGTGGTAATAGCATTGGGTCTATCATTTTGAGTTAAGATCTAATGTTAAACTCATTTTAAAAAGAAAAACTACTTATCTCAATGATTTAGATCCCTACAATTTTTTGAACTCCTCCCTACCACTTCACCCAACATTATGATCAATCCAAAAAGTCAAGATAATGGCACCAGGCCTCCCATTTTGTTCAGCAGCACCTGCATATCATAAAATCCCTTGATTTAGTGGGCTCTCCACTTATCACTTTGAAAAATTTATAAACTTTGATGTCATTATTCTCCTATCATTTCAAGGATAATTGGCCCAGTTCAGTGTAGGCCATGAAGGAATTTAAGTGCTCCCTTTGCATCGGGTTCCTTTTTCTTATTAGTATTTTCATATCCTTGTTCTAGATTCATGCATAATATTTATGTTTACCTAATTTCACCACTAGAGACTGCAACCCAATATTCAGATGATGTGTTGGTGTGGTATATCTCTTTGCTAATTATGTTAATTAAATTCATTGATAAATTTATATGGTGGTCGATACATTTAATTAATTTTATATTTTCTGTGTTCTAAATTCGGTTACGTCACTACAAGAAAATTGACCGATAACAATCTTTTAAAAATTGTACCCTAATTATCATATAATATTGTTTTTAGTAAATGTTAAGTATTAGAGTTATAGAACAATTTAACACAACTAAAAAATTGAGAGTGGAGAAAGGTAAAATTGAACACAAATATTTTTGGTAACATAGGAAGATACATATTTAATTATATGGAAGCGTTACAATCTCTCAAATATAAGGGAAGATAAGGTTGTCTATTTTTGCCTAGTTTAAAGCTTTTGCTTATGAATAAAACATACTACTTTAAAAAAAAAAATCAATCACACTTATACGGATAATACAAACACAATTTCTCGTAATATATAAGATCAATCACGCTCTCTCTTATATATAAAAATACCAATCTCTCAAATATAAGAAAAGACCAACATTCTCCCGTAAATGGAAATAACAAAGATATTAGGAAATACACATATGAGAGACATACTATTTCTCTCTCTCTCTCTCTCTGACACCATTCACTCAAATCTCTGTGGCTCTTGGTGCACCTTAATGTGCATATATATGTCACTCTAGCTCTTGGTGACCATTTGGGCACACAAACTGAAATGAATGGCACTACCTATTTATAGTAATTGAGTAGAGGTTTGCATGCTTAAGAATTAAGCAAATACAATTTGAACCTAGCTAGCACATACAAGGTTAAAGGATGTTCTTGGACATTATTAAGAGGAAGAAGACAAATTCAAATTAAATTCTTTCTTTATGCATGAACAAAGATTTTAAATTTGATCCAAGCCATTATTTTTAACTTTTCAAAGCAAAAGTAATTTTAATTTATTTTATCGTAAAGACCATTTAAATTAAGGTATTACTTTTTCCGTAGTTGACAAATTAAAGGTAATTTAAAGTTTTATGACATATTGCCTTTGTCAATAAAAATATTTTTTTTATATATATAATATAAAGTTTAGTTAATAGAAAATATGAATCAGAATGTTTACCTAAATGTATATTGAATCAAAGGAACTAAATTAGAAACAGAATGCTTAGCCTGCAGCCTGCAGGGTCTCTCTCAAGCTAATTAAAAATCATAGTCCAATGCTATATGTATCAGCCATTTCTATAGTGTTTTCCGATGAATAAATTAAGGATCAAATCAAAGTCGTAGAGAGAATATTATAACTCGAGGATTAATTTATAAAGTGGGTCGCTGACAGTCATTTCAGTTGAATGAGAACATATACTTGATTGTTGGTTGAACTATTGATGCAACTTTAGGATGATAAGGGAACACGGTTTTCAGGAGGTAACATGATTTCAACATCTTGTCTTATCAGAATGATGGGGTTGCACTGGTTCTGTGGCTCAGAGACATCATCGGACATTTAACCTTGAAAAGTGGCCATTTTTCTTTTCCTCAATTTTGTTATTTAAACATATAAAAATTTGATTTTACCTTATTATTCATCTTACATCACATCGGATTTACTTCATAAAAAGTAACTTAATAATGTGTGTTGTAAAAAAAATTACATATATATACATGAGTATTTTTCCTATTCTCGACGAGCTTATCTCCACATGTTGCTAGAATATGTCCTGAGGTGTCAAACACCAATGCAATAGAGGAGTGCACACTAAAGATGCGAATATTGAAGTCTAACTTGATGTTAAGGTAAATTTAGCTCGGTGCAAAATTCAAAACCCAACTTAATATACCTGAATTCAACGATAAGTACTACTTCAAAGTGCAACTCAACAAAGGGAAATTCTTTTATATCCATGAAGAATAACCTTTTGAAGAAATTCTTAGTTGGACAAGAGTCTTAAGACAATATCTTTAAGAATACACAATAAAAGTATGTCTCACCAAATTTATTATGTATTAGTTCACCACATTTTAACTTTATAGTTCGTAGTTTATGCCTTTTGATGCTTTTTATATTCCGAGATCTTGTAATACATTGGATAATGCCTTAGCTAAATTTGCTACCGTTAATGATTCTGATGCTTGAGTCAAGCAACCGCTGAGTTTTTTGGTGTTCATCCTAAATATTGATTTTTACTCTTGATAAAATTGACTTTTTATAAAAAAAAATAGTAAAAATATAATCATAATTAAATACATAGTAAAAAATATTAGCCCAATATAATTTTTTTATGGTTGTATGGTTTTTTTTTCTGAAATCTCCACATACCGTGGAGATTTCAGAGATCCTTTTTTTTTTTTTTACTTTTTTTTCCTGACATACTGAAATCTCCATCCTCAGTGGAGATTTCAGATCCTCCACCCATATTTTGGTAATTTTCTCCCCAGCACCATAAAACGGGATTATGCTTTGCATAATCCCATATATATGTCATTACCCCTATGATAATATCATTACCAAAAAAATATTAGATGATAAAATAAGCAAGTAAAAATTTGCGAAATATATAAAACAGAGTAGTATATATTCGTTAATTTTTTTTTATATTTTACTAAAATAAAATTATAAAACTAAATGTAAATATATACATTTATATAATAAAAATAAGAAATAATTAAATAATAATAATTAAAAACTATTATTATTAGTAAAATATATAATAATATTTAAATTTAATTTATAATTATATAATTAATTAAATATAGTACTTTTGCCTTTGATTATAACTACTCGACATACCACAATATGATTTTTTTTTTCTTCAAAATATTACATTATTTTATATAATATAATATTTTATACAATGCCTACATTAAATATTTAATAGCACAATAATTTTAACAAATCTTTATCATTTTTTTCTATGGAAACAAATCTATCGTTAGTAGATCTTATATTATTAGGTTTTATATTCTCGGATCTTATATATAACCAAAGAATGGTAAGTTAACCATGAAAATTATGATGTATAAAATCTATATTTTTCCATCATTTGGTCTATATAATCTACTTTTTATTATCATGATTCATTATTAACTATTTTAATGCCTTTCTGATCCTTTTCCTTAATCAGATAAATGTGAATGACGGAAGTCCACCAACTGGTGTCGTGATCGGAAGACCAATGAACTCAATCATAAATGGCCACCAAGCAAATTAATGGACCAACCAAGATAATATATATTTCCTTTTTTTTTTCTTTTTTTCTTATGTAATTAAAGTGGTTAGAAATTAAAGAACCGAAAGTGTGATTGAATAAAAATAACACAAACAAATGTAATTAGTCATAATCGATGGTACGGAGCGTTTCCGTGGCACGGATTCTAGAGAAATCGCCAAAAGTTTGGAACAATTATAAGAATTACCCTCAATCATCCACGTTTAATTTATATGTGTGTGTTAACGATTGGACTGTAAAGGCCCATTCCAGAGACTCAGCCCACAAAGGCCCACTAAAAGAGCCTTGCCCAAATGTCCGTGGGTCAACCCTACCCGACCACGTCACCCCTAGCAAGATAACGAGGTAGTAACCCGAGAAACCCTCTTGGATATGATAAACGGCCCCGAGTACACCCCACCTTTGGAGATAAAGCAGATTCGAGACATTCTCCCTAGATAACGCGACCCGAGATATCCTCCACTCACCACGCTACGCGGAAGAATACTCTTAACACACATGACGCAGTTTGAGATATCCTCCTCCCACCGCACTACGCTGGAGAATACTCCCAACTCGCATGTATTTAATAAACAGCACCCCAAGTACGAAACCCAACTCATTCTAGCTTACTCGACCACCTTATTCACTTACTCACTTGAGCGTTGGAGTCCTTGCAGGTATCCATGCTGCGTTCGAGATCAAGACCCGCCACCAGAGAGGATCTAGGGTGTGGACCGAGGAACATACCTTGGTACCATATATTTTATGTAAGTGTAAGAGTGGATTTTTAACCATTACATTTTATATTTTTATGATCAAGATTATACCTTATAAAAAAATATTATATAGAATAGATAAAGAATTAATGAGATAAAATTAATTCTGATACATTTTTTTTAAGATTGAATCTTGATTATACAAATGCAATATATATATATATATATATATATATATATATATATATAAAATTACGTATTTTGTCTTTACGTGAAAATGAAAATACTCAATTAAAAGAATAATTAAGTATGGATGATTGGGATATAGATGACACTATAACATTAATTTTGCTATATTATTAGTGTAGTGAATTTTTTATTGACATCTCCCAGCCGGCAATCAACAGTCCTACGGAAATTCAACGTACGCCACCACTTTTTATTTTCATTTCATTTCCCTGCTTTCCTAGGAATAGTTCGTAATTGTAGCAATCTCTTCAACCTTGACACTCTTTTCTCCCCTTTCTTCACTGTAACTTATACTACAGTCTTTCGCTCCGGCAAGGATAACTTGTAATCAAAGTCATTCCAGTGACTACTATTGAATATATTTACATTTCTAGTTCTCGCTCCTCACTTCTCTCTTATTTGGCAATTCACGACTCTATTCTTCACTTGAGTTATACTTCATTTATTATTATTAGCTGAAATTTTATTATAATGTAAGTATGATTAAGATTTCATTTAATGATAAATTAAATGTGAACAACCACCCTGACTCATAAAGAATAATACGTATAACACTACTCATTTATAACACGGGGCTATTTGGGGTTATGGCATACCGAATAATGTCGCTATCATGGCCTTCTAATATTTACACTTTGAAGAGGGGAACCCACTTGCAAAGTTGCCAACTTAATCAAATTTGACTACTTGAAGGTGACATAAGGCTGACCTTGTTATGCATTTATTAAATATGTGAATATTTCAATGTTTTTCTTATTGTCAAAAAGAGATATTTATCGTCCAAAAAAAGCTTACGCGTGCTACGTACTGATTTGTGTGCCCACCCCCAACATGGAGGTACATATTTCGTACACACGACTACCACAAAAGCTATGTGTACAACTAGACTAGTGCTGCATGCTTTCTCTATTAAAAAATTATAAACCAATGCTGATTCCATGCTTGATGCCTTGTGTTGTGTGACCCATACGCCATTCACGATCGTTATTAATTAGTGTTCACCATAATGATAATCATGACAAGGTAACAATTTTTATGATAAAATGTTTCTTCGAATTCATACCGAATAGATATCAATATGAGTAGTATATATAGTGTATTTAGGTGGGATATATGTAATTAATACGCTTAAGAATATTACTATATCTCTTATTTATTTTAAATTAATTTAATATTTATTTAGTTTGATTATTTTCAATTTATGTTAATTTTATATTTATGTTTTGATTCTATTTCTTAGTCTATTTATAGACACATTTCATTATAACAAATTACAACCCTCAGTAATACAATATATTTTCCTTGTGTTATATTCCTTGTTTATTCTTTATTACTTGTTTACTTTTTATTGATCAATGATGGGATTTCACAAATACTATGTTGTATATTTAGGTGAGAGATGTTTTGTATTTTATGGTATATTTTAATGTTCAAATAACACAAATCCAATGTTTTGTGTCATTTATTCTTTTAAAAATAAATACAGTCTTATCATAGTGCTAGAGAGATGTGTTATGTGTACCCATTACATATGAGATATTGTATTGACACATATTTTATTTACCATATTTAAATGAGATCTCATCTAATGTTGGATGAGAGTGTAAGTTGATATGGTGTCTTACACGCCATCTATACAATTAACATTAACGTAGGAAAATATTGTATGGCAAAATGTTGCTAAAAACTTTTATGAAGAGAAGCAAACAGATATCACAGCATATCATGGCTGATATGGGGTCATATCATATGTACTGCATGTATGCCATGTACTACGATAATAGCAATGTCGATCAATTATTCACAATCGTGTGAAAACACATGTTTGCTAGCCTACGTAACCAAACTACGGTGCATTTGAGAGTATCAAACGGGATTGTTTCTGTTGTTCCTGAATTCACATGTGGCGTTACATATTTATAGGACCATAGCATGTATTTTTTAGCATATTTTTAAATATATTGTGTGTATTTTTTAAAATATTTTTAGACAACAATTTGTTTATCATTACAGTGAACCAAAGTGTGCATTTTTAAACATATTTTTAAAACTTGGTTCACACAATGGATATTGCAATATATAAAGGGAAAGCCATATAATCACGTAATTACAAAGACAAAATAAAATGGTCCCAAATGTGATAACCTTCCACGATATGATTGTCTTTAACCCGTTTAACCATTTTGTCTTTTAGCTTATTCCTACAAGAGTTAGTATAATGGGGAAAAGCTCAACGCCTTTCCTTTTCAAGCAATTTTTTTTTTTCAAACTCCTAATAAATGTTTCTTTTGAGGAATTTATAGTGTGTTTGGATGGACATGTTTAAAAGGTAATGTGTTTTTTTAGATTATTTTCAATTAATTTACTATCAAATTCTTTGTTTTGTTTGCATATCAAAATAAATGAATTTTAAAATTTCATATATTTTTTTGAGATATTTTGTATACTTTAAAATAATGGGTTCATTTCAACTTTCACCTCCTTAAAAAAAAAATTCTAAAATTTTACCTTGTTTATGCTCATTATTTTTTCACTCTCTCCCATCAAACGTCTACTACTGCGTGTCCACTACACATTGTTCATCACCCGCCACCAGTTGACTCTCACCTCTGCCGATTGCTGCTCACCGGTTGATATATATGGTCGGCCCTTGCCACTCTCCGAATTCCCCGTCGCGTCGAGGGCCACTATATATATATATGTGTGTGTGTGTGTGTGTGTGTGTGTGCGCGCGCGCGCTGAATATTGCTTCATATAACCCACTCAAAATAGGTACGTAATACAAATATTTCATTATCCAAATAAAATATTTTTTTCAATGAAATAATACTAATTACCTTATCTAAAATAATTAAAGTGAATCTCATATCCATGAAAATATATCATATATATCCTAACCCCAAAAAAATTTAGACACACGAAGTATAGTGGTTCCCATATAGTTGTTTTGCATTAATTTCTTGCAAAATTCTCCTAGCCAGTAGACATGGTTGAAAGGAAGGTCACCTAAAATATAATGATATCTTGAACTTAGTACATGGAACAAATACCTGGCAATAACCACTAACCACACAAAACAAATAATCATAAAGTTGCTTAAAGTTGTGAGACTTATAATGTCGGCTCATGGTCTTTCTATGAGGAACATAACGTGCATTGGAGGGTTAACTATCTGGAAAACTTATAAGGCCCTATATACATACGACTTTGAGCAATCTAATATAGAGCTATTGTTCTAATGCGGAAGTCCGCATAATGGAATAAACAAGAGCCACATCAAGAGTGTATTTTCCAAATAATTGTGTTACTTGTATTCATTCTTTGTGAGACTTCGTATCAATTGTCATTTTATATATTATTAGATAAGATTTTAATGGAATTTTAACCTCACTAAATAAATTATGAGTTGATACAGTGTCAGTAAATTGAATACATTCAAAATTTCTCTTTTTCTTTTCAAATGCAATTATGTCATAATAAAGGGAATGCACGAAAATAAGGGTCTCGTGTGTGTGCATCCACTAAGGTCTCACTAATCTAACAATGCCCCCACACAAGTTTGATCATATTTCGGATTGAGATATTAAGGGTAAATTTGCAATGGGAATTGATTTTTTTCATGTCATTATTTCACATAATAAAGTTACGTTAGATCTCACAATCAATATTATAATTGTTTATATTATGTATGAGTCTCATATTTTTAATAAATGTTAATTAAGAAATCTAAAATGACATTGTCATGTGAAAAAATAACATAAAAGAATTCATTCGGATTTGCACTTAGGAATATTGGTGGAACTGATTTCATTCCATTCTCTAATGTAAGTCACGTCTTGAATATATGGCCAGCACTTGAACACAATTTGGTCCTTTCATCACTCTCCACTCATAAGAGGGGCACGGTATAAATAGGGTCACTCTCCAACTACAAGTTCCACAATTGAGTGAAACTACTAACAAAAGTCCAAAGAGGGAGAAAAACGAAAAGAAAATATTAGAGTGGAGTACTAATAAGGACAAAATGGAATCAACAACAACAACTCATGTGATATCTATTACTGATGGAAGAGAAGAAAACATCAATGTTGCTCCTACGAAGAAGAAGAATAGTGCATTTGTTGGATTTATTATTTCCCGTGTTAGGGGAAACAGAATCCGGTGCTCTTCCCTTGTCCCCAACAGCAAATACAAGAAGAAGAGGGATGAGAGTACTAGGAAGATGATCCACAGCATCAAAGTTGGAATTTCCCTTGTTCTTGTCTCTCTTTTGTACCTCTTGAACCCTCTCTTTGAGCAAGTTGGTGAGAATGCAATGTGGGCTATCATGACCGTTGTCGTCATCTTTGAGTTCTCTGCAGGTAATATACTTAATTTCATGGGTTAATTAAGTTTTTAGTCCCTGTAATATGAAAAAGTTTGGTTTTAGTCCCTCATGACAAATTTTAGTCCTTGTAAAATGTAAAAATTTGATTTTGGTCCCTGTGGACGGTTGGTGATGGACGGTGATGACGTGTCAGTTAACCCGTCATCAGGGACCATTTCTACATCACCGTCCATCACCAACTGTCCACAGGGACCAAAATCAAATTTTCGCATTTTACAGGGACTAAAACTTGTCATGAAAGACTAAAACCAAACTTTTTCATAAAAACTTAATTAACCCTAATTTCATTCAATATATATTCTATTCCGTACGTTTGAGTCTCATCACAATTTTTAGGCACTAGTCTCATTATTTGTACACAAAATTGACATCGTGCGTACGTTAGAAATAAAAATTATAAAACAGATAAATAAACAATATCAAACACATAAATAAATAATATTATATACACTTATATTTGTACACGAACAAATGCTCTCAATTACAATATTTATTTCTCCGTGTAATATACACTAGTCGTACAAATAATATTTTCATATCGTTAATGTCTCTTACACATGAACATGATGTACGTTAATTGATTTGATTTAACATGCATGATCAGGGGCCACACTAGGGAAGGGCTTCAACCGTGGAATAGGAACTATATTAGGAGGTGGACTGGGTTGCTTGGTTGCAATTTCTGCCCAAAACATTGGAGGTGTTGCCAACTCCATTATCATCGGCACTTGTGTTTTTATCTCCGGTGAGTTTTTTTATTTTTTTATTTCATTTAATCTCTCATAGTTAGAAAGACACAAGCATAATTCGTTCCACCATATCTCTCTCTTGACAAATTTTATTCATTCTTAAATTAAATTAATGTACTGACCAACACACTAATCTAAAAATGTGCTAAATTTGTTAAGTGAAGAATACTATGAAAAAGATTAAAATATCTTAAGAGTGTATTATTTTTCCTTACACTGATATTTGACACTACTATTAGTGGTAGGGGTGTTCATAACCCTCTTCGGCCCGCTAACCCAAACTGACCCAAAGCATTCGAGCCGAATTGAGCCTGATTTTAATTAGACCCAATTTTTAAAAAACTCTAAAAAAATCAATTTTAATTCATACCGGATTCGGCTTCAGTCTCGGGTCACCCGGCCTAGCCCATCGTTTAGAAATCTATGTCTATTGTAGTTAAACTATGTCTATTTTGGTGTTTAGAAATCTATTGTAGTGCACTTATTGTTTTATTGTTGTTTATGTTTCACTAAAATTATGAAAGTTTGAATGGGAATGTTAATGTTATAAATTTTATTTCATTTTGTTGTAGTGTTTGAAATTAATGAGTGTTTAGTTAGGAAATATAATGTTTAGTTTGCAATTTTTTAACTTTATTTTTTAATGAATGTTATTTTTTATTTTGAAATTTGAGATAGTTTTGGTCTGCTTTTAGTCTAATCCAAACATAGGTTCTATCGAGTCTATCGAGTTTAGGGTCGGATCAGATCCTCAAAATTGATCCGATCTAAACATATAGCCGAGTTTGGGTAAAGGCCAACCCAGCCCATGAACACTCCTAAGTGGGACCGACTAATCAATACTGACTCTAACATTAATATGTGGTAGTTGATTGTGAACATGAATGAATATTTTTGCAGGATCGGTTGCTACATATGTAAGACTGATTCCAAGAATAAAGCAGAGATACGATTATGGAGTGATGATATTCATGCTGACATTCAATCTGGTGGTGGGGTCTGGAGTTCATGCTGATGAGGAAGAGTGGGAGATAGCAAGGGAACGACTCTTAACAATAGTGATGGGTTTCATAGTTTGCATTTGTGTGAGCTTGCTCGTCTTTCCCTTGTGGGCCAGCGATGAACTCCATGATTCCACCGTCTCCAGATTCCTGCAACTTGCCAACACGATTCAAGGTGTGTGTATATATATATATACACACCCACGATGATTGCTCATGCATATAAAGTTTCTTACCTTTAATTTTAAATTTTAGAGTAATGTTCTAAATTGTGGGACATTGTGTTGACTTACATTCTATTTACCATTATATGCGATTTTATTGGTATAAACTTTATTGAAGTCTCATTAAATAATAAATGACATGTGAATTAATATAATATATCTCAAAATAAACGAGTTCATGCAATACTATTTTAAATTTAGAAGAGTTTCAATTAAGTCAACACAAAAGAATAATTTATTTTATTTTTACTAAAAGTGGACATAAAAGTCTTAGATTAAAGTAAGGTTAATATAGACGTGCTTCTCGCCAATGACAACATATCAACCATTCAAAACTTAATTGCAATTATAACTATAAATATATTATAAAAATTAGTAATCTTGATTGATACATTGTCCCGTGTAGAGTTTACCATCACTTGGCTTTTTAAAAGCATTTTCTCATATCAAAAGTTTTCATGCTTTTATATAATAATGTTATAAATATAAAGATAATTAAGTTAATAAGAAAATAATTATCGTTTTTCCATTTGTAGGGTGCTTGGAGGAAGATGCCAAATTAGTGGGCGAAAAGGAAAAGGAACCCGGTGCTAACTTCAGTGTTTGCAAGTCTGTGTTGAACTCCAAGTCAAAGGATGAATTATTGGTACGTAAAGACTTTTTTTTTTAATACAATAAAATAACGTATTTTTGAATAATTTTTCATAAAATTAGTTAATCAAAGACCGTGGTTTTTTGACATTTGTAATCACACACTTATTCTGTTTTTCAGGCAAATTTCGCAAAATGGGAACCATGGCATGGAAAATTCGGATTTTCCTACCCTTGGGAGAAGTACTTGAAGATAGGAGAGGTTCTTCGAGAACTTGCTGCATTTATTGTTACAGTGGGAGGTTCCCTCCAAGCCTCAAAACAGGTAGGTCATATAATAGGTGCTCCGTGCATGCAAAAGCTTAGTCTTTATAATTAATTAAATATTAACAAAGGAATATATCATAAAAAAAGTTTAAATATGTTTTTAATTCATGTAAAATTAAAAATTTTGTATTTGGTCTCTAAAATTTTTTTTGTTAGGAATTAGTCTTGAAAAAAAATTTTGGTAGGTTTTAGTCTCCATTAGAAGGAGACGTGATGTGGCCGTTAAATGTGTCACGTGTCACAATTAATAGTGTCACGTGATACATTTAACGGTCACATTAGCAGTTAATGTCTCCTTCTAATGACTGAGACTAAAACCTATAAAAAAAATTTAGGACTAATTCCTAACAAAAGTATTTTAGTAACCAAACACAATTTTTAATTTTAAAGAGACTAAAAACATATTTAACTCTAAAAAAATATATAGTTATTTAGTTTTCAGTCAATATATCAAATATTCTCAAACATTTTGATTTTTATATAATATTTTGTTTTTAAAAATCTGTATCAAACTTCTTTCATAAGAGTTATTGAGTTTAATTTTTATGTGTTGTTAGTGCAAAATTAGACTAGTATTCAATCAAGTATTGTCATGTTAGTAGAGTGATTAAGTTTCACATTCACTATACATCCAAGGTCGTACATACGACAAATCATGATTGAATCGCATTGTAAAACTCTTCGGCATTGACAATATGTAACAATTAAGCTCATTCATTTTTAATTACAAAAAACCTTGGTTTTTGGTCTGAATAAGTTAATACATTTACAAAATGACAAATAGAGATTTGATGGGCTCATTTGTAATTGGGTTCATTGTTGTTAGGCCATGGCATCTCTGAGGCAATTGGGCCAACTAGAACCACGGGAAGAAATTGGGTCAAAGATTTTATGGGCGCTACGAGAATTAGGTGATAGCATGGAGCAAATGAGGAAATTGGATAAGGCAGATGTTGAGGGCATCATTTCCACCAAGTTGAAAGCAGCAAGGGCAGAGCTAAGCTTTGTAATTTCCACTTCCAAAATGTCAGCACTTGAAAATGGCGAAGTGGTAGCAATTGCAAGCTTCGTGTTGTTGCTCACTCAAGTGCTCGATAAAGTGGAGGAATTGGTCAAAGAAGTTGAGGAATTAGGAGACATTGCTGGTTTTCGTACTCATTCAACTCCTTCCGAGTCATCGTAACACCCTAAATCCATCATGCATTTATAGTATAGTATGCTTTCGCCAATTTTGGGTCACGATTAGAAAATGTGTTATAGCGATGTCTCTAAATAAATGATGTATCATGTAATCTAACTGGCTTTGCATTGTCTTTAGGAAAATGGAACAGCAGAAAAAGGTGAAGTAATGATCTGCCATAACAAATTGGGCCTAAAGTTTTTTAAAAAAAAAAAGTACAATTTGAAAGCCCGTTTTATGCACACAACACACAAAGGAAGCGAGATATGATATGGTCTAATACGGGGTCATTCATCATTACCAGCTTTTTTAAAGTTTATATTAATTTCATATTGTTTTGTGAGAATATTTATAGGGTTTGGACGACAATGCCTTGTTTTCTATTAGGATAATAGAGAATTTTTGTATTCACCTTATGACTCAAATTCAAGTATTTCATTGATGCAAGAGCGATTCCTAGACCAGAGGCTTAAGTGCGATTCTTCCTTAATATAGCATCATCGCTCATCTAATAAGCTCCAATCAGCTACCACGCACGATCTTAGTGTTGCCTTGTGTTTACTGTACGTGATTTTTCTTTCCTCTTTTCTTGATACATGACATTGGAACCTATCATGATACTTCTACATGTTTAATAGGAATCACTTAATTTCACCCGAACAAAAGAAAAATGAAT
This sequence comes from Nissolia schottii, assembly GCA_003254905.1. Lineage (NCBI taxonomy): Eukaryota > Viridiplantae > Streptophyta > Magnoliopsida > Fabales > Fabaceae > Nissolia > Nissolia schottii. The sequence continues at coordinate 251,689 of QANU01103492.1, read as the reverse complement.
CTAATTCTTTTGGGCCTTAGGACCCTCGTGTCAGACAAAAAAATCTCTTAATTTTTTAAACAACAATGTTGAAAGACATAAAAAATCAACATACTCACTCTTATAAATAATATTTGGCATTTATAAGAATGAAATAAGAAAAAATGAATGTAAGTGTTATTCATTAAAGTAATTAGATTAATTTATAAGTTGATAAATTGGATCTTTTAAACAATTTTTTTTTTCTTTAATTCTTCACAATACTAGAGTTTTGGCCGGAAGAGGTGATGGATGTACCGACAATAAGGGCAAAGGTAAACTGTTTTATACGCCTCACTTGTCTGGAAATATTTTTGGGAACAATAATCGGATCTGTGTATAGAATTGTAAAAAAAAAAAATCAAAAAAAAGGGAAAAAGGTTGAATATATAGTTATATTTTAAACTATTTTGTAACAAACAAAAAACAATTGTGTCTCACCTTAAAATCAATTTTTCTGTGAAAAGAGTTAATTTTGGATTAAACACCTGAACGAATAAGCCTCTATGACTTAGTTTGGTAATGTTGTGACTTTTTTTAAAATTATTGAGCTATTTGACTCTGTAAAAGTTATTCTTAAAAAATTATAATAGTATTATTTGGTAAAAAAAAATAAGTAGGTAATAATAAGTAAAAGTTGTGTTTGGTAAAAATATCTCTTTTTTTATTTGGCAAACACAAAAAACTAACTTATGCATTTTAAAAGCAAAAAACACTTAACATTTTTTTTGCCAAACCAAACTTAAAAATAGTCTAATGATCAAAATTATAAGTAATATGCATGAATTTAAAGTTCAAATCTCGTTATGGCCGATGTGGAAAACACTAAAGGATTTCACAAAAGGCCAAATTTTGGACTCAAACGTGATTATCAACCAAAATACATAATGGAAAGAAACTTTACGGACCTTTTGTTTTGGTTTTCATTTTCAATTAATTTGCAATCAACAATAATTATAGAATGATATTTAGCTTTTATTTCACTTTCTATTTTTAAAATAATAAAAACAGAAAACATAAAATCAAAGTGAGATTTTATCACGTCAACTAAATGAAAACAAAAAGCAACAACCCCCTTACACTTATATAGCTGAACACTCCCAAAACAGAAACACTTGACCAAAATTATTGCCGAGTGTGACTCACGCAAAGTGCAAAATGCCAATTTCAAGAAAATCAATTACCAATAACGTTATTTGTGTAGGAGACTGGAAACACAAATAATTCTTGAAACTTGAACTAGATTACAAGTATAAATCACTATTAGCAAACTAGAGAACACCATGCAGGAATTAGTCCAGGAAATTTGTCTATATAATTGAAAATAATTGACCAAAAACAATATGTTTAGATATATATATATATATATATGTGTGTGTGTGTGTGTGTGTGCACAAACAGCAACATCAGAGACTGTATATATCCCCTACTATGCTTTTGAATACCAACATTATATGAAATTTACAAAAAAATGTCGCATGCCTTCTGATCCATCAAGCTTGTATCTATCCTTGTGATTTTTTTCTCCACAAGCTATCCCTTAATTTCCCATCTAGGTATGTTCACCTACAATTACAGACCCCTACAAAGAGGGTCTCAGGCAAACATTTTTCAGGAAGGAAAAAAAAAAAAAAAGGCTCAGTTTCTTAGCTTTCTAATAACACATAAGGCAAACTAACAAATGGTTAGATGCGTCGATCCACTAGTGAGACTGACCACAAAAGATGCCAAATTCAACTTGTAGCTCGATGTCACTCGTCAATGACAGAGAAGGCAGAAGGCAGCAAAGCAATCATTAGCAGAAGTTTCGCAAAAATTAGAACAATCGCCGTTAACTGAATAGTCCCAATTATAGCGAAACTTGAGAAACTTTTGTTGTATTCCTTTCCCAAGGAGCCTCCCTCTTGAGAAGAATTGCATAAAGGATCTCATTCCATGAATCGGGAACACCGGGCAGGCACCAATGGCTACAGTCTTGCAGCTGTAGAGGTGCCTTGCGATCCGGCCCGACATGGTAAATAGATGCATGGCCGTCTTTTCTGCGTAATGACATTTGGGTGATGTTTAGCAAGTCCACATTCATAACTCCTGATTTATTGGCGTGTTCTGACAAGATGTCGAAGACGGTTGTGGAATGAGGGTCAGAAAATGGCGGCAAGGAGCCTAAATCAGGTAGAGTTTCTGAGTTGCAACCACCACCAGTGTTCCAGTCACCACCCCTGCCACACCCAACAAATGTGTTACAACTCATTCATATCTTCTTCCACATTAGAACTGATACAGATAAAGTCACTATCAGTTTGTTTGAATAAGGAACCAACCAGAAATTAATGGTAAGGAACAAAACGAAGTAAGCTAAACATGAAAACGAGCCACAAAAAACGTGACAAGAATATACTGTGAGAACGAATGATAAGACCAAAATTCTACACAAATTTATGATGTGTTTAAAGTTTGGTTTCGCTAGCAATCAACTGATTGGTCCCAGCCATCATTAGCATTACTAGATCAAGATAGATGCTGGAAATTTGAAGTCAGCAATGCCTCCTATCATCCAGTTAATGTGGTTGCAAAACAAACGTGAAATCTTGTGAAGAATTTTGCTCATTATCTCAAACAGCACCTTTGCAAACTATTGCCTTAGTTTACTTCCAACCATTGCATTCCAAGTGCTATTTTATAACAAGGTCTTAATTGTTTTTCCCTCACACCCATGCCCAAAACAAATAAATAAAGAATACAGCAACTACTTCAATAACTTGAAACCAAATCTCCATATCCTCTCTATCAACAATACGACAATCCAGTGAAACTATTTTAAAGCAACATAACATGACATTACGAGATATGGGAATAGATCCTCTCACGTCATTTTTTCACATGACAAGGTCATATTTAATTTTTCACCACCAATCTTTTAATTGCTTATGTCATGCATGGGTTTCACTTTCTCAATTGATAATGAGAGATCAAACATGACCTTGTCATGTGATAAAATGACATGAGAGGATCCAATCTCTACGAGTTATAGAAGACAAAAGCATATGCATCTGCTAAGAGGAGGGCCATTCATGAGAGGCAGAAAGTTTTGGGCCCTTGAATCTCGGTCCATGCCAGATATTAAAACGAAATACAGTCGAAAAACTAAAATGCTCGCCAAAGAAGGGTGTGGTGAAATGACAAATCCTATAAAACTTCATGTAAGTAACCATAGGAAATTTATTGGAGGAGGGACACTAACTGAAGATTCCATAAGAAATTATTGACATACAAAAGTTTATGCAAGCAAAGATACAAGTACAGGTGAGTCTGCTTGAAAGTTTAGGCAAACCTGAAATGCACAGGAGAATAAGTTCGGAAAGAGACGTAAGTTTTGTTCATATTTACTTCTCTGGCAATCCAATCAATCAATGTCTCGACTGATATTCTGAACGCATCTTTTATCGTCATGTTCATCTTCACTTCCTGTCCTATTTGGAAGTAACAACCCCTAAGTAATAAAATGAGCCCATGATCAAAGTCACTTACAAGTCCAGCTTCAACAACGATAGCTTAACCACATAAAGAATCAAAATATTGTAGCAAAACATTAACAAAGTAATTTACAAACACGCATTTCAAAGTCAAGGAGATAAATGAAGCAGAAATAATTAGAACTTTCCCATATCAAGCATACCTAGGCAAACTTAAAATACACTCCCCACCACGCCCCCTCTTTCCTTATTAATTTCTTTGGAGAATGAAACCTCTGCAAATTTTTCATCTCCCAAATTGAGTAAAAGGGAGCTCTACTGCCAAAAGGTTTACCGATAAAGAATTAAGATCATAGTTCAGTTGATGAAAACCTTTAACATGTTTGTAATGCAAAGAGAACATTTGCTTGCAAATATCTAAACTAAACAAGCATATCACAGCCGTCATATAAATGCTATTCTCTTCTAAAAATATATATTATATGTTTTGCATAAACTCTATCAGTATCACCATCACTATCAGATGATTAATGCCTTCTTTTCACATGTCCTTGTCCAAAGTCAAAAATAAGGGTCACTCACAGATTGAATTAATTAGAAATAGAAAAGCAATCTAACCCATCGGAACAATAGTTTAAAAAATCCTTACATTCTTATAGTCTTCTCGTAATTCCACCAATGTCCAGTATTGAAAACTAGCACATCTGCGTCTCTCCACCGATGAGAAGTCCAGTCCATAACATCCAGCCTCAAAGTCAACCTTACGTTTTCGGGCGCTCCGGGAGGAGGGTGTCCCTGCACCACCAGAAAGGTTGATCTGTAGTACTCAACGGTGCAGTTGAAATCTTCGAACTTGAATACCAAGAAGCCCGAGTGCTTTGAAATTGGGTTCCCGTTAACCTCGTAGACAGCACTCTTGTTTGTGATGTTAGAAGAGAGCATGCAGAGGAGAGACTCCCATTGATTCCTTCCGATCGAATCGCCAACAAAAACTAGCCGCTTGTTACGCAGCATTTCCAACATCCTCCTCGCATCAAATCTGTTACAAGAGTAGAAAAAAAATAAAAAAATACCCCACATAATATTACATTCCAAGAACCTAGCCAGAAAGGACTCAACATATCATCGTAACACAAGCTAAATGCTCTCTATAAGATGCAAGTCCAAAGCAGATGATAGCAGGCACAAGCTTTCCATCTAAGATCAGAAAATACCAAAACAGCTGACCCCAAAATCCCAAAAAGAAGTGTTATTTTTCCTTTCATTTTGGAAAATTAAAATCAGGCATTCTGAAGTAGTTGATGACAAGTTGACAACAACCTTCAGGGATTATCGCTAGAAGAGGGGAAAAAAACACTTCATTTATAATCGCTGAGAGCCAACACCTATTTTTAAGCAACAACAAAAAGAGAGAGAGAACAAAACACTTCCTTCATACCAATTCAATCACAGACAATTGCAGAATGCTCACAAGTTCTTACAACGAGAAGGGTAAAAAAAAAACTCACGGTGGTCCCATAAGCAATCAGCTACGAGACAAAATCAAAAAAAAAAAAAAAAA